>ML097360.1:0-17682 GCA_003697995.1 Taxidea taxus jeffersonii
TTTTTTTTTTTTTTTTTTTTTTTTTTTTAAGTGTTCTCCATGCCCAGCATGAAGCCCAACACAGGGCTTGAACTAATGACCTCGAGGTCAAGAACTGAGTTGAAATTAAGAGTCGGACACTCAACCAGGCACCCTGACTTATTTCATTTGAGATAAAAGATATTTTATATATATGAAATATTCCATATTTAGTCTGTTACACAAGAGAGGTGAGAGCCAAGGACATTTAAGTGCTAATTCTCTGTTTCCTTCTGAAGCATTAAAGCAGTGCTTTATAATTATAAATAATTATAAAGGAAATATAATTATATAGGAAATATATATATTTCTATAATATATATAACCTATATAATTATATAAATAATATATTAATATATAATTATATAATTATAATATAATTATATATAATTGTAATAATAATACAATTATAAAGGAAAGACTTCTGCCTTTGGTCCTGGTGGAATAGCTTATAATGTACAAGGCCTCCCAATTAATAAATACTGGACAAAATACAAATATAACTGTTTAACTACACTGGGGAATGACCAAAAGCAGGCTGAGAATTATGCTTGTATATAGGTTTTTCCCTCAGGATATTTCCCAGACTGTCTGGTAAGGGATGGCTAGTACTCAAGAGAAGGTTGCAGTCTTAGTGGCTAGAGGGGTCAAAGAAATTGGGGGCTGCTAGAAGACGTATATATTGAAGAGGAAATTCTAGAAATGAAGGTGGCACTGAAGGAGGAGCCAGCCTTCCAATCTGCATATAAATCTCTTAACTCTTTGGCTAACTCCCGAATTGTGCTTGTACAGGGAAGTCTTCATGAACCTGTTGGAAAGCCAGAGCTAGAAGGCTGAAAAATCAGAGCAGATCTTGTTGCTCTGTATTGCAAGAGAAAAAGGATTTCGAGTTTGAATCCTGACAAGTTAGAAGGCTTGGTAAGCATCTTAGGGTTTCTGTCAAATCCTTAAAATGGCTGTGTACTAGAAAAGACTATGCATAGATGGGTGGTCTCAGAGAAATGGAAACAAAAACCCAAATGGTTGGACTTAACAGCAGATTGCAGAGGCAAATGGATAGAAATTATCCTGTCTGAGGAATAAAGAATAAAAAAAGGGAAGAAAAAAAGCACAGACCCTCAAAGCCATGTTGGGTGATATTCAGCAATTCAGTGGATGTGTAATTGGATTTCCAGAAGGAGGAGAGGAAATAGGGCAGAAGAAAGATGAGTAAGTAAAGGTCAAAATTTTCCCCAAGTTTGGTGAAATGATCAGTACATAGATCCAGTAAGCTCAGTGAACTCTAAGCAGAATAAATATAGAGAAAACTCCTAATACATCACAGTTAAAACTGATGAGAACCAAAAATAAGAGAAAATCTTAAAAGCCACTGTAAGTGGTAGTACGGAATCCACTACCTACCAGGGAGCAATAAATGTTGGCTGCTTCACTTCAGAAACAGTGAAGGTCATGAGACAACAGAAAGAGATCTCTAAAGTACTGAAATTAAAAAGCAAAACCAATCAAAGACTATCAATCCAGAGTTCTATATCCAGTAAAAATGTCCTCCAAAAATGAAAGCAAAATAAAGCAATCTTCATAAAAATAGAATTTGTCCCTAGCAGACCTATAAGGAAAGCTGAGGGAGGATTTTTAGGCTGAAGGTAAATGATGTTAGATGGAAAGAAGTAGTTAAGTATGTGAATAATAAAAGGCTCAATTTTTTCTTGATTTTTTTAAAAGATAACTGACAATTTAGCATGGTATGTTGGTGTATAGTTAGAGTTCAACAGTAATACAAGTTATAGAGTTTAAAGTATATTACACCATGGCAGTTCATATATTTTACTTAAAGTGGTGGAATACTGGGATACCTGGGTGGATGCACCAGTCATTAAGCGGCTGCCTCCGCTCAGGTCATGATCCCAGGGTCCTGGGATTGAATCCCACATCAGGCTCCCAGCTCAGCAGGGAGTCTGCTTCTCCCTCTCCCTCTCTGCCTGCTGCTTCCTTTGCTTGTGCTCTCTCTTACTCTCTCTCTGTCAAATAAATAAAATCCTTTAAAAAAAATAAAGTGGTGGAATACTAACTATAGACTGATAAGGTTATGAATATTATGTTTTGAAAACCCTTAGTAACCGCTATAAAAAATAAGGCAGAAGTTAGAAAAAGGAATTAAAATTGAATACTGAAAGAGATATGATTTGTCAAAAAAAAAAAAAAAAAGACAAGAAAGGAGGAAATATAGGTAAAAAATATACAGGACAAATACCAAAATGGTAGACCTAAATTCAACCAAACTAGTAATTATATAAATGTAATGTAAATCAAACACTCCAATTAAAAGAATAGATTTTTTTAAAAGCCCAACTATATGTTGTCTACAAGAATTAAACTTTAAAGACATAGGGGCGCCTGGGTGGCTCAGTGGGTTAAAGCCTCTGCCTTCAGCTCAGGTCATGGTCTCAGGGTCCTGGGATTGGGCCCCACATCGGGCTCTCTGCTCAGCAGGGAGCCTGCTTCCCCTTCTCTCTCTGCCTGCCTCTCTGCCTACTTGTGATCTCTCTCTGTCAAAATAAATAAATAAAATTAAAAAAAAAAAGTTAAAGACATAGGATGAAAGTAAAAGAATGGGGGAAAAAATAGAACATACAAACTGTAAGCATAAGAAAACAAGTGGCTATATTAATATAAGACAAAATAGGCTTTAAAAGAAGGAGTACACTGGAGATAGACTTTTCATTGAAGAGGGATAGTTCATCAAGAAGATATAATCCTAAACGTGTCTTCATCAAATACCAGCTTCAAAATACACAAGGCAAAAACTAACAAAGCAGGTACAGACAAATAAATCTACAATCAGTTGAGGATTTTAATGAACCTCTTAGCAACTGATAGACAAAAATATTGATGGTTTGAACAAAAATTATTTGGACAAAATTGATATAGCCAGATCACCACATGCAATTGAGGTAGAATAGACATTATTTTTCAAGTATGTATGAAAAATTCATCAAAGTAGACTATATGCTTGGCTATTAACCACAATGGAGTTAAGTCAAAAATCACTAACAAAAAGGGGTCTAGAAAAGTCTCAAATATTTGGAAATAAAACAATACATTTATTTTAACAATAAAAATCATAAAATTTGAAAATTTGTGGGATGCAGATGAAGCAGTGCTTAGAAATTTATAGCTTTAGAAGCCTATATTAGAGGGGCGTCTGGGTGGCTCAGTGAGTTAAAGCCTCTGCCTTCAGCTTGGGTCATGATCCCGGGGTCCTGGGATCAAGGCTGCATCCCCCCCCCCTCTCTGCCTGCCTCTCTGCCTACTTGTGATCTCTTTCTGTCAAATAAACAAATAAAAAATATTTTTAAAAAATAAGCCTATGTTAGGAACAAAGGATGTTTTAAAATCAATGATCTGTTTCCATTTTAGCTAGGAAAAAAAAGCATCTAAAAACTTTAAGTAGAAGGAAGGAAATACTGAATATCACAGCAGAAATCAGTGAAATAGAAAATGAACAATAAAATTAAAGCCAATGGAATGTCAAAAATTTTAAAGGCTAACAACAGTAAACGTTGCAAGGATATGGAGTAATTGAAATTTGCCTGCTGTTGGTAGGAATATAAATTGACACAACTACTTTGGAAGGTAGTTTTAGTTTCTTACAAATTAAATCCTGTGAACTGGCAAGATCAGTTCTAGGTATTTACCCAAAAGAAATGAAAAAATTGACAAAAATTATACAAGAATGTTTATATTCTTGTATAATTATACAATTATACAAGAATTGTATATATTTATTTATTCATAGCCCCAAACTAGAACCAAGCAATGTGTCCATCAACAGAATGGATTTTAAAATTTTGCTATATTTTACAATGGAATATTACTTAGCAATAAAACAGAAGGAATCATCGACTCCTACATGAATTTATTTATTTATTATTTAAAGATTATATTTATTTGACAGAGGTCACAAGCAGGCAGAGAGGCAGGCAGAGGGTGGGGGGAAGCAGGCTCCCTGTTAAGCAGAGAGCCCAATGTGGGGCTCGATCCTAGAACCCTGAGATCATGACCTGAGCCGAAGGCAGAGGCTTTAACCCACTGAGACATCCAGGTGCCCTCCTACATGAAATTTAAATACAGGTGAAAGAAGCCAAACACAAAAGAGACTGTATAATTCCATTTATATGAAGCTTAGCAATAGGCAGAAATAATCAAAACAGGGTTTGCCTGTGGAGAGAAGGAAGATTGGCAAGGGATTAAAGGGAATCTGAAAGTAATGGAAATGTCCTGTATCTTGATTGGGTGTTGGTTGTATGGATATAACCATTTACCAAAACTCATTCAAATATATAGACTTAGGATCTGTGTATTTTTCTGTATAAGGATTGCCAAATAAAATAGGGTACCCAGTTAAATTGAATTACAGATAAATAATGGATATATATTCATTATGGATATATATATATCCCATTCCATATTTGGGACAGATTTATGCTAAAAGAATGGTTATTTATTTGAACTGAAATTTAATGGGTCTCCTTTATTTGCTAATTCTTGTGACACTGTTCTGTGTGTGATTTAACCTCAATTTAAATGAAATTATAGTGGCACCTGGGTGGCCCAGTCAGCTGAATATCTGATTCCCGATTTCAGCTCAGGTCATGGTCTCAGTCAGGGTCTTGAGATCAAGCCCCACTCTACGTTGCGCATGGAGCCTGCTTAAGATTCTCTTAAGAATCTGCCCCTCCGCCGCTCCCACATTCTCTAAATAAATGAAATTGTAAAATGAAAAGTGTGCATTATGCATCAGGAAAAGGAACACTATTATGTTTGGTCTACTATCTTGAAATCCTAGTGTTTGGTAGTTAAATTAGAAACATCTGAATACTACATTTATTTGTTTAGTAGTTTCTAGCTCTTTAATAGTAAATTCTCAAACAGTGAAACCACCCCTATAATCTAGACAGAGTTTCAACACCAAAAAAACTCCTTCCCACTACCCCTTTATATTCAAGCCTTTACCCACCCACCTTTTAGTGATTACATATAGAGTTAAAAGATTCCCATTCCGGTTTTTTAAAATTATCTCTCTTTTTAAAAGATTTTATTTATTTGAAAGAGAACATGAGAGGAGAGAGGTCAGAGGGAGAAGCAGACTTCCTGCCCAGCAGGGAGCCCAATGTGGGACTCTATCCCAGGACTTGATCCGGGGACTCTAAGATCATGACCTGAGCCAAAGGCAGTTACTCAACTAACTGAGCCACCCAGGCACCATTCAGGTTTTTATGTGACATGAGTTTTTATTTTCGCAGAGTAGATACTCAGGAGTGGGATTCCTGGGTCATGTGGTAAATGTATATTTATAAGAAATCACTGAGATGATTTGCAGACTGACTCTATCATTTTGCATTCTCACCAGTATTGTAAAAGAATTCCCATTGCTCTCTATCTTTGCCAGTATTTCATATTGGTAGTATATTTTATTCTAGCTATTCTGGTAACTGTTGTGGTAGTTTTAATTTGCACTTTGCTAGTGCAATGATGTTAACATCTTTCACATGCTCATTTATCATTTTTATATCCTATTTAATGAAACATCCATTCATGTCTTTTTTTTTTTAAATTTTTTTATTTATTTGACAGATGGAGTTCACAAGTAGGCAGAGAGACAGGCAGAGAGAGAGGAGGAAGCAGGCTCCCCGCTGAGCAGAGAGCCCGATTCGAGGCTGGATCCCAGGACCCTGAGATCATGACCTGAGCCGAAGGCAGAGGCCTTAACCCACTGAGCCACCCAGGCGCCCCCCCTTTTTTTTTTAAAGATTTTATTTATTTGTTTGTCAGAGAGAGTGAGCACAGGCAGACAGATTGGCAGGCAGAGGCAGAGGGAGAAGCAGGCTCCCTGCTGAGCAAGGAGCCCGATGTGGGACTCGATCCCAGGACGCTGGGATCATGACCTGAGCTAAAGGCAGCTGCTTAACCAACTGAGCCACCCAGGCGTCCCCATTCATGTCTTTTAATTTAGTTTGTTTTCTTATGCTTAAATTTTGAGCATTCTTTGCATATTCTGGATACAAATTCTTCGTCAGATAGATATGTGATTTGTAAATATTTTCTCCCAACACATAGATGTCCTTTTACTCCCTTAACCATGTTTTGGTAAATCAAAAGTTTTTTATTTTGATGAAATACAGATTATGAGTTTTTTCTTGTGTAGATATGTTTTGTTACTATGTCTAAGAACCCATGATCAAACTGAAAGACATGTAGATTTTATCCTATGTTTTCTTGTAAAATTTTTATAGTTTTGCATTTTACATTTAGATCTAGTTTTAGAGTTTATCTTTGTATGAAGTGTGAGTTTTAATGTTGAGTTTCTTTTTTTGCATACAGTTGTCCAATTGCTCCAACACCATGAGTTATTTTTATTTCTTTAGTTTTCACCATTGGTTTGTGTTTTCTTTTTTTAAGATTTTATTTATTTATTTGACAGACAGAGATCACAAGTAGGCAGAGAGGCAGGCAGAGAGAGAGGAAGGGAAGCAGGCTCCCCGCTGAGGAGAGAGCCCGATTTGGGGCTGGATCCCAGGACCCTGAGATCATGACCTGAGCCGAAGGCGGAGGCTTTAACCCACTGAGCCACCCAGGCGCCCCTCACCATTAGTTTTTAAAAAGACTGTCCTTTCTCTATTGAATTGTTTTTGCACCATTGTCAAAAATCAGTTGGCCATATTTGTGTGGATCTTTTTGCTGTTTTGTTAATTTATGTTTCCCCTCTGTGATACCTCATTATCTTGACTAGTTTGGGTTTATGGTAAATCTTAAAAATAGGGAATGTGATTACTCTATTCTTTTTTTGAAATTGTTTTATCTATTCTATTATTTTGCTTTTCCATATAAATGTTAGAATGAACTGGTTGATATCTATAATAAAGCTTGCGAGATTTTGATTGAAATTATTTGACTATGATGCATTTAGGTGTGGATATTTTAGGATTTGTCATTTCTGGAGTTTCTTATAGCCTCTTATATCTGTAGGTTTATTTGCCAGGTTGGGAAGTTTTCAGCCATTATTTCAAATATTTTTCCAGACTGTCCAGTTCAGGATGGTATGCAGAGTTTTCTTTCCAGAGGTCTGATCACAAATGTTAGACATTTCTTCTTATGTCACAGGTCCCTGAAATCTGTTCTTCTTCTTCTTTTTTACTCCAGTTTATTTTCTCTGCCATTCAATAACTTTTACTGATCTATCTCCAAGTTCATTGACTCTTTTCCCATCTTCATTTTCTGTTGAATCTATACTGTGTGGTTTAGGTTTTTGTTTTGTTACTGGTATAAAATTTCCATTTGGTTCTTTATATCTTCTATTTTCTGTCTTAATATTTGTTGCAAGATTGTTTCTGATGGCTTGTTCAAGTATTTTTATAATGGCTGCTTTAGAGTCTTTGTCAGATAATTCCAATATTGATGTCATCTCAGCCTCATCTGTTGATTTTTTTTCTTCCACTAGTTGAAATTTTTGTGGCACTTTAGAGTAATTTTTTATTGTAGTGGGACATTGTGAGTATTATAAGATTCTGGATCTTGTTCATATTCTATGGAGAATGGCAATCTGTTCTAGTAGGAAATCATCCTGATTAGGTTCAGAATGTAATTACTAATCTAACTTCTGTGGGCTATGGTTCCTATATCAGTTCAGTTTTCAAGGATTGCTTTTTTCTTTGGATATATTTCAGGTTTGTGCCCCTCAGTAAAGGACCTAGACAGTTTGGGACCTAGCTGATTGGATAGTTTAGTTCTGAAGATGTTCTGGTATGCTGAGTAGGGTCATATCCAAGCATTAGTGACTTGAGGGTTCATAAACAACTTTATGAGGTTGCTTTGCTGTGTCCTTCCCATGCCATGATCTCTCTGCTGCTTCCGGGTTCCCTAGTGTCCCCTTATCAGACCTCTGGCCATAAACTTGGATTTCTTGTTAATCTACACTGTTGCTCTGTCTCATACCTTCATACCTTAGCCTACATCCTAACCCATGTGGAGGGACAGAAAGAAAAAAAGCAGAGGGACTTGCTCTACACTTTTGAAACTATAGGTCCACTAAACAGAGAAAAATTCCCTTCTCTTGTATGTAGCTCTTACGGGGTTTCATCGTTTTTGGCCACCACTGCAGAATTGCTTGGGGGGGGGGGTGGGAGGCAAAAGTCTTAGGACGCCAGTAGGAAGTCTTCGCTCCAACTAACAGAACTACAAATGTAGTGACTTAGTCTTGTTTTGAAGTTCTGTAGAAATCTATGATCTGTGTACAGATTACTGCTCAAGGGGAAGTAATATGAGACACATACAGGGCATATAACCCCTGTAAAGTTGAACAGTTTGATCTAACTTAATGCCTATGGTGGGAAAACAGGGATGGCTCATCAGACAGTTACTAATTTACTTATCATTTTGGAAGTGGTATGATATTTTCAAAAGTCCAAGCCAAATGGTAGGGTTTTGCTTTTTTTTTTTAAGATTTTATTTATTTATTTGACAGAGATAGAGATCACAAGTAGGCAGAGAGGCAGGCAGAAAGAGAGGGGGAAGCAGGTTCCCTGCTGAGCAGAGAGCCAGATGCGGGGCTCCATCCCAGGACCCTGGGATCATGACCTGAGCCGAAGGCAGAGGCTTAACCCACTGAGCCACCCAGGCACCCCCAAATGGTAGGGTTTTAATTGTTGTGAAACTACTATGATTAGATGTGAATCTGAATTTCATGCTTATTTATACAATGTCACCCTTTAAAAATACTATTGTCTGCCTATATTCAGGAGATATCCTTTTGAATGCTTTTGTTTTTGTATTTTTTTGTTTTAGCAGTTGCTGTCTTACAAACAGAATGCAGTTTTCTTTAACAATGCATACAGAACCATTTTCCAAGGAGGAAATAAACTTCATATTAAATTCATCATTTTTTCCAATAAATTTTGATTGCCTAAAGTGTGCCAGACTCAAGGCATTTGAGTAGTATCTGTTAACTTTATTACTTCTCCTGGTTATAGGAATTTAGCAGACTAAGTTGAAATGTACATTTAAATGTTAGTAGCATGTGCTAAGCCTGAACTTTATGGTGGAGTTTTTTGTTTTGTTTTGGTTTTTGTTTTAAACCTGGAAATAGGGCTGGTTGAGCTAATAGATTGTTTGAATGAACTGGAATCCCACTGATATGCTGTTTTCTTTTTCTTTCATTTCTTTCCTTCCTTCCTTTTTACAGAATGAAAAATACTAAAGTGCTGTCCTTCTATCTGCATCTATTGGACCAGCTGGTCTCTGCCTGCCTGCTCTTTCTGTGGTTTAGAGTAATGACAAGTTTATTGTCATACTGTAGGCAATGAGATTGGATAAGGAGAGGAAAAGCATTACAGTTTGTAAAGTTGTTCAGAGGATTTGATTTTGATGAGCATTAGGAAGGTGCTCCATTCCTGAGCTGGAGGACTGAAAGTGGAAACTGAGAAGCTTACCTAGTCTGTCAGTACAGCATAGGGTGGCTTCTGTGGGGAAGGAAACAAAACTCTAGATAAAGATTGGGTAGTAAGGTGTTATAATACATAACTTCTTTATACCAACATGTAAACAGAAGAGGCTGCTCTGAAGGAGTGGTGATGAGCCACTGCAGAGTTCTCTTAGGCGAGAGGCTAATTCTAGAGAACACAGGAAAGACAGGGAGTCCCTCACAGGTGCTCTAGATCTAGCAGGTCAAAGTCCAGTGTGCAGAAGGGCCAGCAGAAGGTAATCAGGAAGCCAGGATAGAGGAAATGTTTCCAGAGTACCTGGGTAAAAAAGTCTGTTTCAGCAAAAATTTCTCGTATTTCCTGCCTAAGGCCAGAATTGTTTGTGCTGGAGGACGGGGTTGCCATGGACATGGCTCAAGCCAGGCATGGGAAGCTAGATCATTCCACGGTGACTGCATGAAGTCATCAATGACATCCTGGAATAAGGCAGTGGGAATGGAAAAGGTGAATGTGAAAGATTTCAAAGGAATGAAGGGAAGGACTTCACAATAGGGAATCTAGGAAATGAAGGGGACAAAGGCAATGTTTAGATGTCCAGGAACTAAGTAAGGGATTCTGACAGAAACTGGTAGTTGTGAAGCTACTGAGTGGGGGAAATAAATTATTTTCTCTTTGTTGATGTTGAGATGTTAGTAGTTCTGCCATGGATATGACAAGCCACTAAGGGCCTTTGATTAACTTCTACAAAATAAAGAGGACTGAAGCCATATTAGTAGAAGCTATGGAAATGGTTAGAAAGGACACATTAGAAGCACATTCACATATAAGGTATTCAACAGCACAAACACTGAATATAAAGCTGTTATTATGTGGTAAAGAGGCTGCTTTGATAGAAGAATATGTTTGAGAAGGTGGGATAAATGGGATCTGGGGTTTTGTGGAGAAGTAAAAAAATAAATTACAAAAAGCTTTTTTTATTGCTTCTGATTAGAGGGGGAGAATTTTGGAAAGAGAACAGAGGCTCATGTTGGTTTTAGTCTGTTATTTCCTATACGTTGAGGTCATGCGTAGAGAATGAGATAAAAGAACAATTTGGAGTTAATGCAAATATCTGGAAATAAATACTGCAAGATGTCTTTTTTTTTATTTTTTTTTTAAAGATTTTTATTTATTTATCAGAGAGAGAGCGGGAGGAGCACAGGCAGACAGAATGGCAGCAGAGGCAGAGGGAGAAGCAGGCTCCCTGCTGAGCAAGGAGCCCGCTGTGGGACTCCATCCCAGGACGCTGGGATCATGATCTGAGCTGAAGGCAGCCGCTTAACCAACTGAGCCACCCAGGCATCCCTGCAAGATGTCTTTATAAGGTAAAATAATGGATAAGAACCACAAAGAGGACCTTCACATATTAAGACCTTTCCAATCTCCTAGCATCTCCTCCCACTGGTGAGTTTTCCCATTTTCTGGTCCTGAACACCATTCTTTCCCTTTCATTCCTTAAGTCCTCTAGCTTTGAATCCAGTAATTGTTAGGTTCAGAATATTCCTTTCAATTTATCAAACTGATAGACAGAAATCAGGTGACGATTTTTAAACAAATTTTATTGGAAGAATTTTGATACAATTATTTATTCTTTTTAAATACACCTGAAGTTAAAATATATACATGAATATCTTCAAGTAGAAAAAAAAGAAATATACATGATGGGTTCATTGTATTATATTTAGGCAAATCATAATTGCTCATTTTAGCACATCCAAACCAAATTAGAACACAGTCCTTGAAATTTGACATTCCAATCTAGCCTTATATTCAAACGTTTGTTTAGAAATGTTTTGGTGCCATGATCTTCATATAGGAATCAAACCCAAAGTCAAACTTTGCCATGTGATTAGAAACCATTAAAGACAGGGAGGTAAAGTGTTGTAGGGGTGTTTGGAATATATTGAGAAGTGATTTGGCAATTTTTAATTCACAGTATTTCCGATATTAAAGATCGATTCTGTTTATTGATCAAACTCACAAGTGTTGTGGCAATATATCACTTGGGAAGAAATATCACAGAATTTTTGCTATTAGAGGAAGCAATGGGATTTCTTGGCAAACTCCTGACAGGATACATCTAGTTCAAAACAGAATCTTCACTGAGGCTAACCGATGCATGATAGGTGGTACCTAAACAAAATTCAAATATTAAAATTCAAAGCAAAGTTTTCTTTTTAACTAGTAAAAGGGGGAAATTTTGCCATGGCAGCAGCAATTAAAAGATGAAAAATAAGAAATAAAGAGAAGCTCTACTAAAATTTTGTATTTAGAGGGGAAAAAAGAAAAAAAAAACTGTTCTAGGAATATTTAAATCACTAAATGAATATATGTAGTGTTTTTTTTTTTTTTTTTTTTAAGAAGCACCTTCAGGATGTACCCCTGAAAGAGTTTTGGATAATAATATATCTGGAGACAAATGAATCAAGGTTTGTCATACACAGATCCTTAAAGTAATATGAATATGGCAATTTTCCATAGACACCAAGGAGGCAATGTGGTTTCTCATTTGGCAATATATAATGTAAAAATCCAAGTGACCCAGCTTCCAGTCTCAGTTCTGCCAAATTTCTATCCAAAAACATGGATAACATCTCTTTATGTCTACTGTTCCTGGATTAAAATAGAGAAGCAGCTTACAGGGCTCCTTGAAAAATAATGGCCAAAGTGGATACAAAGTCACTTATTTGTACAAAAATGCCAAAGAAAAGCTGAGGTGTCTTCTGTAATAATAAACCACTGGTTCTATATGTCCCCGACCATTACTTTTGTATCCACTACTACCTACAATATTTACTCACTAGTTAATCATTTACCGAGCATGTAAGCAGAAGTTCATACTAAGTTTGGGGAGAATGAGATAGAGGATGAGACAAAGATATTCTTTTCTACAAACTTTCCAACATCATCAGAATTGCCAAGTACTAAATTTTCAAAGCCACGGGAAGAGTTCAAAATTCAATACCTATTATTAAGCATAGACTGCTACTAATTATGAAATAGATTTCTTCCTTTTGTAGGTATCTACAAAATATAATGTTGTACATCCTCAGATCCCTCTCAAACAGCACAAATTATTCTTGGAAGATAATTCCCTCAACAGTTATGTTAACCTCTCTTAGTCAGGATGGAGTCAGTTTCTTTTTACTTACAGACCGGCAAGGACTCTCTTCTGAGTCAGTCCCTTTTCTAAGCAATTTCGAGCATCAACAAAACTTTCTTTTGTAAAGGTTTTAAAAATCCTTAAAGGAGTTCTGATTATTCTTTTTAGTCTGCACAGTTTAAATTCAATGGCAAAGGTAGGAAATAAGCATGAGAGCACTGAATGAAGGAATGAGTTTAAGCAATCTATATGTAACAACTGCTACCCCATAATCAGTTTTGTCATGGTAATTGTTCACTGATTTTACTGGAGAGTCTGTTCAAATCTGCTACAACCTCTTGTATCTTTTTACCACTGTCAAATGATATACATAAAACAGAGCCGTCATCAAAAAAAGCTCTGGATTTAAAGTCAGTGTATTACCACTGGCTATCCCTCAGGCAAGTTATTTAAATTCTCCCACAACAGCTTCCTCATCTGTAAAATGCGGTGATGGTTACGAATTCCTTCCCCAGGGAGGGGATGTGAAAATGCTGTCAATCATAAAAGCATGCAAAATTTCTTTCTTTATTGAAATGTGAGGCTTTCAAATGTGACAACAGGGAAAATGCCAAACAAAGACACAGAAATACTTAATAAAGGTGGAATCCCAACTTTCCATATAATTTGTAGTTGGGAAATGGTTAAATACAAACCAAAGATGCCCTCATCAAAAAGACTCACATCCACTTGGCCTTTAAATATAATGATGCTTCTCAGCAGATATCTTTTTTGATACATAATTTTTCACTGTATGTAAGTCTATCTCTATGGTAGAGATCTGGATCACTAAGGCTGCTGGTGGGTCATGTCTTGAGACAATCTTCTTCTATTAATAAAAGTTTTAATGACTGTTCTCAAAAAATAAAATTTCTCTTTTTTTTTTTTTTTGCCAAAGTTCTTGTGAACTGGAAAATAATTTCTGTTTTGAAGATGGTAACAAAAAGAAAAAAGTTCAATTTTATCAAGGTAATGCTTTTACGTTGAGAGTAAGCAATTTAAAATTCGGGGTTCTGGTAAGACTTCAAAATTTCACCCTATTGAATTAAAAGACTTGTTTTGTTCTCTATTTCATTTGATGCCCAATTTTGTGTGGTCTGAGGATAAATGTTAAAAATCCAAAAACCTCCCCAATAAGTGAAAACTGAAGTATCAAGACCGAAATGATATGACCTGTGAGAATTAGCCTGGTTTCTAGAAAGTACAAGCTCACAGACTATAAACAAAATAAAGAAACTAAGCAGTCCTTAAACTGGATTTAGCCTTGGGAAATTAACAGAAAAATTTGCTCAGAAGTTAAAAGTATCCAAAGTACAGATGTCATCATATTTTAAAAATCAGGAACTGGTTTCATAAGAGTAAAAAAGTAAAAGAGTACAAAAATCATTATTTTCCATAAAGAATATTCTAAACCTCATAATGGACGTATGGAAATAATACTCTAAACCTCATATTTATGAAAAATAAGACAATAAAACTCCATTATAAAGTGCCTTAATGTACCAAAAATGGAGGTCAGCTTTCCTTTATTTACAAATGCTTTTTCATCACATTTACAGAAAGGCAAATATTACACTGGAGAGGCAGCACAGTAGAATAGAAAGAACTTGAAGTCAGAAGACCTGGATTCTAGTCTTGGCTTTGCCACTAGTTATCTCTGTGACCTTGAGTAAATGACAGCATTTCTGGGCTTCAATGTTCTCATCTGTAAAATGAGAGGTAGAACGAGACTGCTTTTAAGGACAGTCCCTTAGATGTAAAATTCTGTGTTCAGCAATGACATATTTTTGTTCTTAAATCCCAGCATTATATGAGGATGCCACCACATTAGTAATCTTTATAAAATTGATAATTCCATAGGTAAAAACATTATAGAATTCTGATCAACAGCACTTGGAGTCACCAATTGGGCTGCTTTACAAAGATGCACAAGTCACGGTATTTTGGTTACTGGTGTCTACACTGAGGCTTTGAAGAATGCTGAAGCATCTGGAGACAAGGGACATTCCGAAGTCACTAAATGTCTGCTGCTACTTGCTTATGCCTCCGCAGAAAACCGCTTGGCGATGACAGGAATACAGAGATACAGATGAACTACACACTGTCCTTCACAAAAGTGCACATGGAGTCAGCAAAATAAAGCCACACATATGGTAAGCCCTTTGAGTAATATAATCTAGATTTTAAAACACAAAACTAATATAGGTGTATTTCTGTTTGGGGCTGTTTACTAAGCAAGGTAAACTTTCCCAGAGCAAAACAAATTTGTTCTCCAGGGAATATTCTGATTTTTAAAATATGAGCAAAGCTATACTCAGAGACTCACTGCGTGCCTTCCCACCCACCCCAAGAGTTAAGCTTAGAGACATCTCCCATCTATTACAACAATCAGATAGTTTCTCAGTGAAATTACCTACTTTAGCAATAGACCTGTGCCAAAAACACAGGTGAGACAGAATATTTGTTAGAATGAGAACAAAATTGCTTTTTCTCACACTGCTTTGTCACTACTGCACACACAGGTTTAAGGACATTTAATTAAAGTATAAATGTTAATGCCAACCTGCCAAATGATACGAGCTGGAAATCTCTTAGGTAAGGTGCAAAATTAGAGTTCCATATCAGTCTAATAATCTGTATGCTCGATGTCTTATCAAAGAAAAAACACATACGCATGCACTTGTGCATTCAGAGTATAGTTAAAAGGATGCATACTTTCACATGGAATGGAGGGCCTGATAAAAGGCAGAACCCGACCTTCAAAATGCACTGGTCAGGTATACAGGCCAGTGCAAATACTGTCTCCATATGTGAACAATCGGTACAATTACATATAATACTAGCTTTTAAAGGCACACATCCAAAATTCCCACCTTCATCTAGATCTGACATTTTCCACAATATGCCAAAACGCACAGAATATCCCAGGCTTGGTAGCGGATGCAAATTTCCAAATGGCCATTTACACATATAATGAAAGTGCAGTACATTATCAGAACATTTCCTTCTATACTTTCCCTCCCAAAACTCTCAAGAACTGTTTTAGTTAAACACATTCTACTGCAGGAATTCTTAGCTTTAGAACTGCCTGGCAGTAAGTAAAAATGTTCTGAAAATACTGCTTAATCTGCAAAAAGGAGACTGTCAACAGCTCATAGCAATCTGCAGCAGTTTGGGAAAGCATAAAGAAAGTAGTCCAGTTTTCCTAATACACTTTAGTTCATAAATTGTAGATCAGAAATAAGGAGATAGATACTCTAAAACTTACATAAAATCAACAGCGATTTCTGCCCCATTCGTGAAAAAGTGCTTATTATTGGCCTACATTCTAAACAATCACATTTCCATCCTGCAGGGTTTTTTCCCCCAAGAATTCTCAGTTTTTTTAAAGTTCAGAGGGAACGTACATTGTGATAAAATGAAGAACACTGGGTAAATGTCTCTCCAGATGAATATTTCTTCAAAAACACAGAGAATATTTGAGTGTTCAAGCACTTGCATCTCAAATCACAATTTTATTTTTCCAATACACAAAAACCTAGAAATCAACTTATTAACTTCTGAGAGACCTGTTTTATCACAATTGATCTGTATCTTCAATAGTTCAAACTCAATAAAATGTTGCTTTTAGTACTTTTGAAAGCAACTGTATTTGTGCAATGCTTGCACAGAAAAACAAATTGTATGACGGGGCATTTGAAGAATGAAAAAACAAAGTAACATTGTCACAACCATTTCTGCCTTCCCTCTACATTGCCTTGCATTAATAAAATCCATAGGGGCTCCTGGATGGCTCAGTGGGTTAAGCGTCTGACTCTTGATTTCGGCTCAGGTCACTATCTCAGGGTTGTATGATCGATCCTGGTGTCAGGCTCCATGCTGGGCACGGAGCCTGCTTAAGATTCTTTCTCTCCCTCTCCCTCTGCTCCCCCACTAGAAAAAAATAAAAAGTAAAAATAAAATAAAACCCATAAAAATAGCAAGGAGACACACAGGGAAGTTTTCACAGACACAGTAGCTTTCAGAGAAATTTGGGATTTAGCAAATGTTTTAAGTAAGTCAAAACAATCGTCTATATAACGTGTTTGCAAAGTTTTGAAAACACAGTCTACAGAATAATGTGATAACTGAATTCGATTTAAAAAGCAAAATAACACCTATTTTTTGATGAGACAGAGTAGTAAGAGAAAACTTTTCATATATTTAAACCTAGGCTGGAAGTACACACAAAGACAATCTGTACACATCACTTAGAAGAGTCTCACTTTGTACAGATTATAGAATTATCCATTGGAAAAAACCATACACATGACCTTTGATGGTACATTTTTATGCTGGCAAATACATTTTCTGATACAAAGGCACTTTGAAAACCCAATATGGTTTGGTTCATAAGTTTGCAAGGTACAAACAATTTTACAAACATATGATTATACTGAAGAATGTCAACCATTGTGACATTACATATAAAACGATTTCCATTTCTTTCTTTTTTTTTTTAAAATAACACTAGTTTTGTGTAAATGAAAGCAGTGGTTTCCAGCAGCTTCAGTGAAGACTTTCCAGATGACTAGACGCCCAGCATCTGGATTTGTACTGGCTAGGATGACGACTGGGAGTGAGGGCATTTTTGAAATGGAAAAAAAAGTAAACAAAAAATAACATTCTGGGACAAAACTACAAATGTCAGAAATCAGAATGGTTTGGAGGGAAGAGCACAAAAGACAAGACCAAAAGTCCAAGAGAGATCCTCTTAATTTTGCTCCCTTAGCTGTGCGCTCCTGGCCGAGCACAACTGTGGACACTACCTGGTCTACTTGGTGCTGGGGAATTGTAGTGACGAGTTCTCTGTTTTAAAAAGCTAGCTACAACATTTTAAATTGTACAGTACCGGAAACATTAGGTCCCCCAAGAAGGATAATTTCTTTTCATTTGTTACATGGCCGCGAAATCAATCTGTACATAAAGCTGTCTCACTCCAGCCTGAAAGGTTAAAAAAAAAAAAAA
>ML097360.1:22682-38066 GCA_003697995.1 Taxidea taxus jeffersonii
AAAAAAAAAAAGAAAGAAAGGAAAAAACAAAGAAAGAAAAGAAAAAAAACCACGCAGGAATATGGCTAAAGAAAATTATTGGTTTGTCTGTATTCTCTACCAATTCCACAGAAACTTTATACTTTAATTTTTGACTGAACATATATAACATTAATCTTTATTCCTTTAAAATGAAGTCTTGAAAACTGCCTTCGTCCTCCATGTGAAACCTAAATCATCTCAGAATTAGTGAAACAGTGAGTGAATAAAATGAAACGGTAAGTCATGAGCAGTAACTTGGGCATGGGTGCCTTTTTCTATAAACTACAAATAGCAGCACCTGTTCTGCAGGAGGCTGGGGCGAGGCGTTAAGCAGCTGTCACAGCACCTGGCGCGTGGTGGGCTCTCACTGAAGGCCCGGCTGCTGTTGCTGCTGCTGTTTCTGCTCTCTACCAACCAACCAGGGAGGGCTTAAACCTTGTGGATTAATTAAAAACAACGAACCTAGGAGCCTGTTGGCCTCCCATCCCATGGCCGTTTTACTTCAACCTCCTCAGGAGGTAAGGTTCTGGTGGGCATCAAGCACACAGGATGAAGAAAATGGAAAGCTGGCTTAGGAGAAGTTGCAGAGTTGGCAAGCAGAACTGACACTTAGGACAGATGAAAACCTACAGACAGGAAAACAAACAAAGGGTGGAAGACTAGCTAGTCCCCAGGAGAGGGGTAAGTAGTTTCTCCCACTTGCTGCCCTTTCCCTCCAGCAGACAGGAGGCTGGGTGGGGTCAGTAGTCAGGCAGGAAGGGATCAAGAGCATGGAGGCTGGTGAGGTTCCTAAAACTTGGGAACTCCCATTTGGTCATGGGAGGAGGCTTTCTGGTTCCTTCCTGGGTATCAGTGTGAACTTCTATTTTGAGGCTAGAGGCTAGAGCACCAAAAGCTGAATCAGGAATCAGTGGGTTCAGGACTTAACATGCACAACAGAAATAGGCAGAAGAGGAGAAAAGATGAGGAAATCATGATAGAAGTTCTATCAGGGGGGCACCTGGATGGCTCAGATGGTTAAGCATCTGCCTTTGGCTCAGGACATTATCCTATAGTCCTGGGATCAAGCCCTGCAGCAGGCTCCCTGTTTGGTGGGGAGCCTGCTTCTCCCTCTCCTACTGCTTCCCTGGCTTTGTACTCTCTCTTTGTGTCAAATAAATAAGATCTTTAAAAAAAAAAAAGCTCTATCAGGAAGCAGACTAGATGGCATTTTTAGGTTTGTCTTCTGTGCTTTGTGGAACTGAAGAGAGCACAAGCATATTCTAGATTTTTCTTCCAACATTCTTTCCTTTTTTTTTTTTTTTTTAAGATTTTTATTTATTTATTTGGCAGAGAGAGAGATCACAAGTAGGCAGAGAGGTAGGCAGAGAGAGGAGAGGAGGAAGCAGGCTCCCTATGAGCAGAGAGCCCAATGCGGGGCTAAATCCCACGACCCCTGGGATCATGACCCGAGCCAAAGGCAGAGGCTTTAACCCACTGAGCCACCCAGGCGCCCCTCCAACATTATTTCTAACAAAATAGTATATTAAAAAATTAACAGATGGTATCAGCAAGTTTAAAAGACACATAAAATGTTAAACTGCCATCTTAATCTTCTTGTTCATACACTAAATACAAAAAATATCTATTTCATCAATTCCCAACGGATAACTCATTTTTAAGAAGTTAGTGCAGGGGAGAATGGAAGAGATAACTTTTTCTATATCAACAGAAAACATTGTAGTTTAAAAACTGGATTATCCCTTACCTAATAATAAGGAATCTAAGTTCACCAAGTCACTTATTTTACTCTCTAGTAATGCACAGCTTTAGCTGGCCATTAAAGACTTATACCAGGGTGCCTGAGTGGCTCAGTTGGTTAAGCAACTGCCTTTGGCTCAGGTCATGATCCCGGAGTCCCGGGATCCAGTCCCACATTGGGCTCCCAGCTCCATGGGGAGTCTGCTTCTCCCTCTGACCTTCTCCCTTCTCATACTCTCTCTCTCTCTGAAATAAATAAATAAATTTTTTTTAAAAAAATAAAAAAAACTTATACCAGGGAAAATGAGAATAAAACCATGCCTAATATACAGTTCTAAAATAGTCATGCAGCTTAGAATTTTATCAACAGAAAAGAAAGCTGTAATTCTCAAGCTGATGTTGGTTTTTTCAGTTTAAAGTTGTCTTCACAGATATTTTAACAAGAACAACTTTTTTAACCAGAACTATCATTTAAATTCTGATTTAAGATCAGTTATAAGAGTGCCTGGGTGGCTCACTTGATTAAGCATCTGCCTTCAGCTCACATCAGGATCCCAGGGTCCTGGGATCAAGTCTTACATCGGGCTCCTTGCTCAGTGGGGAGCCTGCTTCTCCCTCTACCTGCGAACTGTTCCCCCTGCTTATGGTCTCTCTTTGTGTCAAATAAATAAAAAAAGATCAGTTATAAGAAAGACACCTGAAAGTGTCATAAAACCAAAAAGTACTAATTACTGTGGAAATCCTCCTTTTAGTCTTTTGGAACTTCAATTCTGCATATGTTGGAACTAAAACAATGATCACTAAGCAATTTGAAAATGATGAAAGGTATGGAATATAAGTCCTTAGTAGGGTGATTCCTCCTCCCCTCTGGAAAAAAATGTGTTGAACCATCTTCACTGCAAGGTCCTGCTCTGCAAGGAATGAAATAGAGTGGGCTTGACCTTGGTTGATGAAAGGGCTGAAAATGTTTTTCAGAGCTTAAAAATTTCAAAACCCAAATACAAGTTTCCAAAACCAAAGGAGCAGCTGAATAAACTTTCAGCTTCAGCCATTTTAAAAGCCAAGATGTCTAAGGTTTCCAGAAGAAGCCTCCACCTACTGCAGTTACGACTTCAGCAGTTCCTAAGCCAGGACACAGCTTTTCGGGCATTTCTAAACCTAGAAACAGCATTCCTTTTCAGAGTAAAAACCATGACTAAGTGCCCAAGTCTTAGGAGAGTACTGTGGCATGTCCTGGAGGTCAACAGAAGCTCACACTAAAGAGGGCAGAAGGACTAGGAGATGGGAAAGGAGAGAGCGATGATCTAGAAATGACAGTGAAAAAGCAAGGTTACTGCAGCCACATTCTCCTTTTGCCTCTAAAACTCCTCCTGTTTTGAGATGTGAGAAGGATTCAGACATACTGTGAAGGTCTTGCATGCCTCATTACGACACACGACAGTCATACAGACTTGGGAGTGTCTGTTAAAGAGACCTAGTTCTTAAAATTCTGGAGTAAGTGGTACAGCACACTGCTTCCCAGTAGAGTAAGTCTTGCTGTTGCCTACATAAAATTATTTCATTATTTATCCCCTAAGGAACATAACCATACATTTCTCATTATTAGAGAAGAGAGATCATTTAATTTATGCTAAGATCCTGAATTTAAACTGCATATTATGTTCTGTTTTCCATGTCTGAAGATATGATGTGTCTGTTTCTCTTCCTCTTGTCCTTTTTTCCCACCTTCTTTCCCTCTGTGTGTGTATGTGTGTCTCTGTCTCTCTATTTCTATATATTATTACCACCTTTAGTGCTGTGGTTAAACAGACCAATGGGAACCCAACCATATTTTTTTCATACTTAGCACATGTAAAGATGGTGTTGGTCAAATACAGTTTGAAGAATTTGTTTATTCAACAAATTTTTTATACACATACATTTTTCTTAAGCATTGAGAATGCAAAATCATGACGTTTGGAAGAAATCTGCAGATAAATACATGTATCACAAGATGAAGTTATGCAGCTCAGAAGGGTCTTTAGGCTTCAGAGAGGAAGTAACAACTGAATTGGGCCTTTATGTTAGAGGAGGATCTTTGTCCCACACAGGAAAGTAAGCAGTCTAGAGGGGTATGAGGTATATAGGAATGAATAGCAGGTGGCTTGAAAAGTTAATGGGGCCATGGTAGAAAGTTTGGGTTTTATCCTGGTGGCAAAGAGGAACCTCCAGTTTTTGTTTTGAAAACATAAAATCAACTATCTTTAGTATTTTGCCACATTTGCTTTATTTCTCTATATTTATTTACAATCTTTGTACTTCTGTTGAAACATTTGAAATTAGACATCCTGATCCTTTGCCACTAACTCCTTCATGGATCTGGTAAGAATGGGGACATTCTTCGATAACCACGATCCATTATCACACCCAAGAAATCTAATACCTACACAATTATTATGAACTATTATGCAGTCCATATTCAAATTTCCCAGTTACCCAATAATTTCCTCTGTGCCTGTTTTTTTCCCCCCAATCTAAGATTCAGTTAAGGATAAGACACTGCATTTAATTGTGAAGTCTCCTCTAATGTAGCATAACCCCCCACTATTCTTCCCCCCTTTTCTTGACCCTGACACTTGGTAAGAATCTAGGCTAACAGTCTCATACAAGTTTTTACAAGCTGGGTTTCTCTGGTGGTTTGCTACTGATTAGATTCACATTAACCATTTCCGGGAGAAGTACCACACACTCTCACTGCATCACACCAGGAGGCACAGGCCAGTTTTTAAGCACACATTCTTAAGGCATGGAAACAGTTCCTCATTAGATCTATGTGTTAGATAATTTTGGCAGCAGTGTCAACATCCAGATTTTTCACCAGATATTTCCAGCAAAGTAGAATGAAAAAAGAATTTGTATTCTCTCACTCTCTCCTTAGATGTTCTTGACATGATGTTCTTATTCTCCCAACAGATACCTTTGCTGATTATCAGTCACATGACTATGTCAACTTCAGACAGCATAAACATCAAGTAAAGTGATTTGGCTGCAAGCTATGCACTAATTTATGATTCCAAATACAATAGCATTTTAAGCTTTTAAATCACACAGAACTATCGCTTTGCTATCACACAAAAATGTTAACATAGTCTACTTTCAGCTAAAGCCACTGACAAGGCATTATTCCTATTCCAAATGCTATTTTAGTTCTTGGCTTTAAACAGCATTTAACATGTCTTATAAGGAGTATACAGTAAAGGTTGAATCTACTTTTTCTTAAAGGAATTCCAATCAGTATAATGACAGAACAAGACTACCTTCCTTAAGAGTATTAGCTAAAATAAGAACTCCCAATTTTGACTATATTGTTGAAAGAAAGTACTGTTATGTTTCCACATAGTATTGCATGTGTGTGTACGTGTATTTATATACATACATATTTAACACGCTAAATAGTAAATATTTCTTAAGCTAGTAGATAAGAGAAATTCAAAGAGTTTTAAGAAGTTAGTGAAAAAGTCATACCTGAGTAAAAATATTATGTGTTTGGCTTAAAATCCACCTGGCATCAGCATCAGGGGCTACTACTAATTTCAAGGTCCCAACATAAACATCAGAACATAAGGTCCAGAAATGCTGTTCTTGTAAACTGTAAACTCCTTGCAACTGCTGCACCTGGAACAGAAAGGGCAGATATTCACACTGTAATCAAAGATAAGGCCCCCCTTGTTTTATTAGGTATGCTGTTTTATTATTTTTATTAGTCAACAGTTCTGTAAACTGCTACTTAGATTATTAACTGTCATACTGTTATTTATTTTTTTTTAAAGATTTTATTTATTTGACAGACAGAGATCACAAGTAGGCAGAGAGGCAGGCAGAGAGAGAGAGGAGGAAGAAGAGAGCCCGATGCGGGGCTCGATCCCAGGACCCTGGGATCATGACCTGAGCCAAAGGCAGAGGCTTTAACCCACTGAGCCACCCAGGTGCCCCTGTCATACTGTTATTATGCGACATACCAGTAAACATGGATTCTATTCTCTAGTTCAAAGGAGGAGTCAGAGATTATTTGAATTAGTTAACAAATACTTATTGAGTACTCTTTATGTGCCATGGCAGGTGTTTCGGAAATGTGAATGACTCCATGCCAAAATCTGCGGAGCACAGCTGAGAGAGCACCCAGACAGAAATTTACACTTTCAGGTACATTGATCAGAAAACAAGTACAAACTCATTTGCTTTTAGAAACTAGAAGAACAACAACAAAGTAAACTCAAGGAAATAGTAAGGAAGGAAATAAAGGACAGAAATGAATGGTCCAGAGACTTAGGAACTATTAGAAATCACAATATCAAAAAACTAGTTCTTTGGAAGTTTACTGAAAATAGAGAAGTCCGTGTTTCTCAAAAGGGGCAGATTTTGGACAGGATGGTTCTTCCCTGTGTCAGAAACTATGGGACCCTTTGTATCTGCGAGCCCCCAAGGAGTTAAATGCCAACATTTACTTTTCTCTGAATTGTGTTACAACAAAAAGAGAAGGACGTCTCTCAGTTTTTCCAATGGCTCCTTAAGGTTTCCACAGCCTAAGGCTGACAACCACTGGCAAGACAAATTTTGATGGAGGTTTAAAAACAAAACAGAAAAAGCAGAATGAAAAAATAAAACTACAAACAACCACTTTTAAAAACCATAAAAGAGAATACTAGATGGATGTGTAGCTTGTGAATATACAGAGTACTGCCACTAAGTGGAATCCAAACACTTCTCACCGTCTTTACTGTTACCAGCATAGCTGAGGACAGCATTATCTCTAGTGTGAATTATTGTAATAGTAGAAGTGTAAGAATATAGTATTATAATAATTGGTCTGTTTCTGGCCTTGCACCTTTTCCACCTATTCTCATCACTGTATCCCACGTGCACCTTTTCCACCTATTCTCATCACTGTATCCCATGTGCGATCCTGTTACTTTAGGTCAGATCCTGCCTCTGTTCAAAATCCTCCAATGGCTTCCCACCTTACTCTGAATAAAAATCAAAGCTTTCACAATGACTTATACGGGCCCATGTCACATGGCCCGCTTGTTACCTAATCACCTCCTCTCCTACTAGGCATCACCATGCTCTCTCTTTCTCAGCTAAGTCAGCCTCCTCACTATTGGCTGGAAAGTTTGGCTCACTCCTGGTGCAAGGTACTTGCACTGCCCTTTGCCTGAAGTGTACCTTCCTTCCACATTTCTACTTGGTTCACTTTGTTTGGGTTTTTACTCAGATGTTATCTTCTCAGTAAGCTACTATAGCTTCTGTACTCTTGGTCTTCTATTACTCTATGTAAAATAATAATGTTTTCACTTTTATATTTCTTTGCTATGTTTTCCTTTTTGGAACTTAATATCACAAACTGCATTATTCATTTATATTATTTATATTTTTTTATTGTCTGTCTCTCCAGCAGAACTTAAGCTCAAAAGGGCAGGGATATATATATATTTTTTAATGTTTTGTATCCTTACTATCTAAAACAGTGTCTGTCCAAGTAAGTGCTTAGTAGATGGTGTGTGTGTAAAGACTTAGAAACTCACTCCTTAGAGTACTTTGAGGAAGAGTAATTTTAAGGAGACAGTATATGTGTATAACACACATACACACACAATAAACACACAATTTTGAAAATCTAGACAAAATGGATGTTTCTGGAAATATAGAAAATGCTATAATTTAAAAAAAGAAAATGCCATAATATAAGAAAAATAGAAAAAGTGAAAGGACCATTAAAAATTGAAGAGGTAAAAAAAAAATTGAAAAGGTAGAGGTTAATATCCAGAATATAAAAAGAACTCATACAACTCAACAGCAAAAACCAATCTGATTAAAAAATGGACAGAGGTGGGAACAGACATTTTTCCAGAGAAGATGTACAGAGGCCAAGAGTGAAATGTGCTCAACTCACTAATCATTAGGGAAATGCAAATAAAAAATCACAATGAAATACCACCTCATACCTGTTAGAATGCCTATTACCAAAAAGACAAGATCTTTTTCAATTCTGAGATTCTCTGATTTTTAAGTAACCTATTTGGGATGTTAATTAAAAACAAGTTGACCTTAGAGCTATCAAAAATACTCATTTTTTTTTCAGAATTTGATCAATGTAGGCACTATTTTCTATAAACTCCAAAACAGTTGGTAGGAAATTTGAGAAAATACTAACAATGGTCTTTTTAAAAACTGCTTTCACTGGGAAAAGAGGTCAAAGCGGACTTTTTCTTCCTCTTTCAGGACTCTGATGACATAGTGGCTTGAACCTGATATCACTCTACATTCTTCCGAACGGCATCCTCACGGGATGGTCTACTGTGAATGAAATAACCAAGTGAATAGATCTCCTCTACCTCTAAGAGTACAAGTACTCTTGTAGCTAAGACTGAGGAATGCTCCTATACAAACTGGCTTCAACTCTCCTCAAGTTAAACAATATGGGAAAAGCGTAGTCACAGATGCTTTTCCTACTCCGACAGTGTGGTATAATAGAAAGGGCATGAGCTTAGGAATCAGACAGATATGAACTAGAATTCTGGCTCAGCCACTAGCATTGTGACCTTGGATGAGTTACTTAAATTCTCTGAACCTCGATTTTATCTATGGAAAGGAAGATAAAACTTAGCCTATATAAATACGTTGAAGACCAGAAACCATATATGTAAAACAGTTAGTACATGGACCAGCTTATAGTAAGCATTATTCAATAAACTGACCCTTTCTCTTCCACAGTTATGATGACTACCCTACCTTAAAATGATAACCACAAATGTCAAATGAATAACACTTCATTTTCCCTATCTAAAAAAAACCCTTTTATACCTTCTTTTTCCTTTTTCCTCTTTCTTTCTCTCTCTCCCTCCCCCTTTCCTTTTCCCTTCATTTCCTTTCCTTCTTTCAAGATTTATTTATTTGGCAGAACACAAGCAGGCAGAGCAGCAGGCAGAGGGAGAGGAAGAAGGAGAAACAGGCTTCTTGCTGAGCAAGGAGCCCTATGCAGGGCTTGATCCCAGGACTCTAGGATCATGACCTGAGCCAAAGGCAGACACCTAAGACTGAGCCACCCAGGCACACCCCACCTTTTTTTTTTTTTTTTAAAGATTTTATTTATTTGACTGAGAGAGCACAAGCAGGGGAAGAGGCAGAGGAGAAGGAGAGGCAGGTTCCCCACTAAGCTGAGAGCCTGACACAGGGTTTAATTCCGGGACCCTGGGATCATGCCCTGGGCCGAAGGCGAACACTTAACCAACTGAGCCACCCAGGCGCCCCTCCTCTGGCATTCCAATCTGTTTGATTGACACTGCCTTATAAATGATAAAATAGAAGTACATAAAAATCCCTACCCTATCCTGTACCACCAAATCCACCAGTTGACCCTCATCTATGTCAGCACTTTCTGCCTCCCCTCTAGGGATACGGTACCCCTGGCTCCCCTCTACACTGAATTCCTCCATAGTGCTTCTGGTTCTACCATTTTTTTTTCTTCTTTAGAGAGAGAGAGCACACATGAGCAGGTATGGAGGGAAGGTGGGAGGGAGGGGCAGAGAGCGAATACAGGGCTCGATGCAGGGCTTGAGCCCACCACCCTGAGATCCTGACCTCAGCTGAAATCAAGAGTCTGACTCTTAACTGACTGAGCCACCCAGGTGCCCATGGCTCAATACTTTTTCATCTTCTCAAGAACTTCATTCCTGCAGTGGCCACCTTTACTACCATATCATTGATTTCTTCTCTAGGATGGCCCGTTCTTATCAACAAACATGCTCCAGAACTGCACTGTGTAATATGGACATCACCAGACACCTGTGGCTATTTAAATACAGGAGAATGAAACTACATTAAAAATCAATTGTGCTAGCCATACACCTGGTGTATGTAGTCACATTTTGCTTGTGATTTCCATACTGGGCATTGCAGATTATATAATATTTCCATTATTGGGGAAAGTTCCATGGGACAGCACTATTCCAGCATATCCTATTTTAAAAACAAACAGCCCCTGCCCTGATACTATATCCGTACTCAGGCTGTCAACTCATTTCTTTGCTCCCTTTAACAGCCACACTTCTTAAAAGTGCTGTCTGGGGACGCCTGTGTGGCTCAGTTGGTTAAGCCGCTGCCTTCAGCTCAGGTCATGATCCCAGCGTCCTGGGATCAAGTCCTGCATCGGGCTCCTTGCTCGGCAGGGAGCCTGCTTCTCTCTCTGCCTCTTGCCTGCCACTCTGTCTGCCTGTGCTCACTCTCTCTGACAAATAAATAACTAAAAATCTTAAGAAAAAAAAAAAGCTTCTGCTCAGCAAATGAAACCATCAACCACAAAATGCAAAGGCCACATTGGAAACCACATATCTGTAAAGTGATTAATATACAAAATATAGAAGGAACTTCTGCAACCCAGTGGCAAAAAAAAAAAAGTGCTGTCTGTAGCTACGATCTCTACTTCCCCAACTCATTTTCTCCTAATCTACTCAAATCAAGGTCTCCTCTCCAAACGCCTCTGAAACTGGTCTCATCCAGTTGTTAGCGCTGTTCTTGATGCTGATCAATGATCACTTCTCTTCCTACCTTGCTTGCCCCACAGAAAGTGCATCACTGCTTCCTTCTTCAGTTCTGACATACCACCTCTTCTGGTTTTCCAGCTCCCTTCCTAACCACCCCCTTTCCTGGCCTTCCACCGCCTGTGCTGTAAACCTGGAGCTAAAAGTAAAGCTAAAAAGGCTGAATTCTCCCAAGGAAATCTCACATAACCCCAACATTTTAAATATTATTCATATATTGATGACTCAAAACTCTTCTAGTCCCAATCTTTCCCTAAAACACCAGATTTGCATATCAACTACTTCACTGACATTTCCCCTAAGAGTACAGAAGTCATTTCAATTTTAACGTATCCATAGAATTCTTGATCTGGAGGTAGCTTCCATCCTCAAATCTGCATCGACACAACCTGAATCTCAACAAATGGTGCCAGCATCTACCTAGTTGAGAGTCACCACCTTTTCTCCCTTTCACTAACATAATCCATCTCCAAAAATGTATCCCAAATGTGTCCTTACCTCCATCTTCACTGTTCCCTCGGTAGTCCTAACCACCATTTCTCCCCACTTAGATGACAAGAAGCTCATAACTGGTTTTCTTTGCTATCATTCTCTCTGGAATTTGTTCTCCAAAAGCAAGCAGAATAATCTTTTAAAAACATAAGTTTTATGACACTCTTCCCGCCTAAAAACTTTGTCATACTTCCCCCTGGATTAAAATTAAAACTAAACCTCTAAATAAGACCCAAATCTCTGTATGATCTGCCTACCATTCTCTCCAGCCTTTCCAGTCACTCATCCCTTTATTGACTATGCTTTAGCTACAGTGGCCTTTTCTTCTGGTCTTCACAACTCTAAATTAGTTCCAGCCGTAGAACTCCTGCATTAGCATAAAGTGTTCCTTGGCCTGAAACACTCTTCTCCAGGATTTTCACAAGGCTGGTTCCTTCTTTTTTTTTTTTTTTAAAGATTTTATTTATTTATTTGAGAGGGAGAGAGAGCACATGAGATGGGAGAAGGTCAGAGGGAGAAGCAGACTCCCCACGGAGCTGGGAGCCTGATGTGGGACTCGATCCCAGGACTCTGGGATCATGACCTGAGCTGAAGGCAGTTGCTTAACCACCTGAGCCACCCAGGTGCCCAGGCTGGTTCCTTCTTGTCATCAGGGTTTCAATTTCCTTGAATATAACTTCCTTGGTGAATCTAAGGTAATCATCCCTGTCTACCACATCACTTTGTTTATTTGTTATAGTAACTATCATGGATATTTTCTTATTTATCAATTTCTTGTTTAGTGCCTGTTTTTCCCCACTAAACTGCAATCTCTTTGAACACAGACACTCTCTGTCTTGCTTACCCTTATATACTTAGTATCTTATTAGAATACCTGGCACAAAGTAGGAGCTCAAAAAATATGTTGAATAAATGCTTACATTATCTGCTATTCAAATCTGTATTTTAAAAGAACTGCTCAAATTCTAAATGAGGACAATCTCTGCCACATTTTCTTTAGTAAAGTTCAATATTTTCCATATAACGATTTTATTCTGGTTTGTACAAATGGCATTCATGGTTAGCATTCAGTCTTGGAAGAAACACTAAATTATACACATATGCTACCCATATTTGTTAAAGTTAAAAACCCTAACAGCTTGAAAACAACATAAAATCTAATGGTTTGGAAGCTTTGAAACTTACCCTCTGATAGCACTGAGGCAGAGTATTTTCCAACACCGGAGGAGTTCTCTGCATTAATATTCCAACAGACTCTCTTAAAAGAGGAATAACACTAAACAAAAGTAAAACAAAAAATTTATTAAAGCCACATTCTGACAGTCCCATTCTGCAAGAAAGTAGTCATATAATGCTTCTATAGTATAATACAACAAGATTTATCAGAATAATATGAGGAAAAAGAATCTAGTTTTTCTAAATTTTTCGTATGATCAGTAAGTTATTATCTAAAATAAAAGAGCTAGGGGCACCTGGGTGGCTCAGTCATTAAGTGTCTGCCTTCTGCTCAGGTCATGATCCCAGGGTCCTGGGATCAGGCCCAGCATCAGGCTCCCAGCTCAGCAGGAAGCCTGCTTCTACCCCTCCCACTCCCCCTGCTTGTGTTCTCTCTCTTACTGTGTCTCTCTCTGTCAAATAAATAAATAAAATCTTAAAAAAAAATAAAAGAGCTAGACCAAAATACACCAATGTATGAAACACTAAACTATACTACTGAATAGTATTGGGGCATCTAAAAATCTAAACACAGCAGTCATTCAACTACTATTTAAAATACAATTTCAATTGGCCGGAAGTTTCCAAAGTAATCTATAAGGCACATCATGGCAGACTGGTCCTTAATGTTTATCAAATATTTACATGTATATATCTAAACAGGATATATACAAAATATATATTGTAAAGGAATACACAAAAAAATGAATATGGTACATTAGTCCATTCATCCAATATTTTTACAGCCCAATTATTTATCAGTCTTCTTTCATTATTTAAAAAATACAGAAGCCTGGATATAACCACAGATCTAGTGTATCAACACCTGTAGTGATGGGGCCCAAACGTCCATCTGTACTGATGTAGCTAGTCCTCCACCAGTATTTGGAAATTAATATTTTAAGCTATTTGGATGATTAAGTGTACAGAAACAAGTAACAGTATAATGATAAGGGTGACTCAGTGCAACAGTTCTCTTATCTAGACATCAGATTCACCTTAGTAAAGTTTTATTTGTTTTCATTTCTGACATAAAATATCTGAGGGAAGGCCAAGGCATCTGTTTTTAAACAGCTCTCCACATGATTCCGCTGAATCAGGGTGGCAACGCCCTGCTCTACTGCTTGAAGCAGACTAAGAGAGAGGTCAGACCACTTCATTACACTTAATAGCTTTTCCAAACGTGGAGAATTTCAAACTTTCTGAAGTAAAAACCCTCCTAATTATAGCTGTAGGAGATAGAGATAAAAGGAACATAAATACACTTCAAGAAGATAGAAGTTGAGACGTACCTTAAAAATTAGTGATACTTCTTTTTTTAAGTTTTATTTTTATTTAAGCAAACACACACCCAACACGGGGCTTGAACTCAGGACCCCAAGATCAAGAGTCACATGCTCCTCTAACTGGGCCAGCCAGGTACCCCCAAAATTAGTGATATTTCTGACAGGTGGAATAAAGAGAAGACATTAAAAGAACAAAGACAATGAGAACAGAGACAATGCTTGTCTTGTTCACAATTATATTCCCAAGGACGCCTAGTAAAATGCCGGTCATAAAGTGGACCCACAGTAAACACCTGTTGGTTAAATCAATGACACATTTATAAATATTAGATGTTTTAGAATCTAATAGCCACAGGGAAGCACTGACAAGTCCATTCCCACACTTTATGTGCACAGTGAGAAGTACTTGGATAATGAGAGTAAGACAGGAACAGGACAGCTAGGAAAATTAAACAGATACTGAGAGAAATAACCAGTGTCTAATTGCATATAGTAAATAAATAGTAAAGCAACATCAAGGGCAAGCCCAAAAGGCAAAATGTATGGAGGGGATGGCAATAGTGAAAATGAAAATATCAATGTAGGGAGGAGGTTAAGTCATATTCAAGTGAAAATATTTAGTCAGATTAAGAGCTAAAAATAGTTAGATACCACCTTTAATTCCTTCTTCTCCCTTAAAACCCCCATGCTCTAAATCACCAAGTTCTCATGATTTAACACCCTACATATTTCCTGGCTCTATTCCCTCCCCTTCATTCTATTACACATGTCTACAATAATCTCCATATCTTCACTTGGATTATTATAATAGACTCCTAAGTGGGCCATTTTTTAGTATACGTGCTGCCGAAGCGAGCACTAAGTGGGTCACTTTTATCTCTAGTCTTATTTCAAGTCCACTGTGATAGTCGGCTTCGAAGATGGATCCCAATGGTCCATGCCTCCCTAGTATTCATGTTCTTGTGTAATTCCCTACTCTTCTCTTAAGTGTGGGCTGGACCTAGTGACTTGCTTCTAATGAATGACGTACAGCAAAAGTGACAAGATGGGACTTCTAAAATTAGATTAAAAGACTCCCGCCGTCCATCTTGTTCCCCTGCTCTCTTGCTCTCTCACTTCTTCACTCATGGCTGTCATGCTGTGAGCTGTTCTATGGAGAGGCCCAAGTGACAGGGCACTGAGGGATGCCTCTGGAGAGGAAGTGAGACCCTCAGACCAATAGTATAGAACGAACTGAATACTTTCAACAACCACTTCAGTGAGCTTAGAAATAGATTCTACCCCAAATGAACCTTGGAATGACTGTAGCCCTGGTTGACACCTTGACTGCCACCTTGTAAATGACCCTGAGCCAGAGAGCCCCACTGGCTATGACCAGGTTCCTGAAGCAAAGTAGACTATAAGATAATGCCTGTTATTTTAGCTACTAGGTTTTTGTATAATTTGTTAGGCATCCTTAGATAACTAATACAACCATTCTTTATAAAACTGTTAGACTAATTTATCTAAAATCAGTTACCTGATCCTGTCCCTTCCCCATTAAAAAAATCCCTTAAAAGCTCCTCCATGACTTGGGGATTAAATGTAAGCTCTTTAACATGGTATATTTTTGGATCTGCCCCATCTAGCTTCACCTTCTATCAATCCTTGATTCACATTTTCAGCCCTCTAAATAAACATACTTTGGCTTTACTTTTGCCTGTTCCTCCTTTCATGCTTTGCTCATGCTGTTACCTCTGCCTAGAATGTCCCTAAACTGCCCTGTAGTCTCTATTCCTTCTTTAAAATCTCAAGTGTCACCCCTTCTAGGGTATATTTCCTGATTCCAAACTGTTTTTCAAACTGTATGAAATGTCCTCTCTGTGCTCCTATTAAAAAAAAAAAAAAAAATCTGATACCTATGGTAATGTTAGAGGAAGAGCAACTGAAGTGGAGTTAAGGATTTTGACAGTAAAAGAATACTGGTTACTCCTTTAACTAACCTGAAGAGCAGTGTCTGTTTCTACCTACTGTGCCATTATTATACAGGTGAGGATGCCATGGGTTTATAAAAA
>ML097361.1:0-20163 GCA_003697995.1 Taxidea taxus jeffersonii
AATAATCCTTATGCCAAAGAGGCATATTTTGGGGTGGCAAATTCTGCTTCCTTTCATTCTTATGTAATCCTATTTGACTTTCTCACTTTGCAGTTTGTACACATTGTTAGGAAGATATTTTGTATCAAGCTATTGGGCTGTTACACTGTGATATTTATGATGCAAACATAATTATGATAGAGTTTTTATTTTTTCTCTAAGTTTAAAGGTAGGTTAAAACTTCAAAGAATGGAGATTCCTGTTAATTAATGAGGGGGTTTTTTGGTTCTTTTTTTTCTCATAAATATGTGAGGTGCCTTAAATAATTGTTGTGAGTTATTTTGCTGGGATATTGCTGGCACTAAATAAATGACTGAGTGTACAGGTATCGTTCCTAAATTATTAATCTCATAGCGATCAGGGAACCACCAAAATAGTTTTATGATAACCCAGAGGCTAATTTGTCATTGAATAACTTTTACAAATGCCACGGCTTGTTTTTTCCCCATTTCATTTGAGAAAAGGCATTTTTAGGTCTGCAGTTCATGGCTGAAGAGTGGTGATTTTAGAAAAAATATGTAGTGTTATCATTTAATGGGCTCAGATCCCAAATCCAAGTCTCTTATTATGGGCCTCTGGAAGTCCCTGGTTTCCGGGGTGCCTGGATGGCTCACTCCGTGCTTGGGCTCAGGTCATGATCTCAGGGTCCTGGGATAGAGCCCCACATTGGGCTCTCTGCTCAGCAGGGAGCCTGCTTCTCCCTCTCCCTGTAGCTCCTCCTGCTTGTACTCTCTGTGAAATACATAAAATCTTTTTTTAAAAAATGAAAGTTTCTGGTTTCCAGGAATATTTTAATGTGTACAGGTGATCAAAAGAATCCTGTTCATACACTTTGGGGTTACATTTGGAGTGAGACAGATGCATAAACTTGCTGTGTGATCTTGGGAGGTTTACTTAATCTGTGGGAGTCCTGGTTTTCTTATATGTGAGGAGGAACCTAGCAGGGTTAATTAGGTATTAATCTAACAGGTTGATGATTGAACTAAACCAGTTGATGTTCTTTTAGTAGCTCTTAGTCATTCATAAAGTATTGACACATTTATTTATTCATAAACCTCATCATCAATATCATTAATAACTTTATTCTTCTCAGAAAGCACACTTGATTAGTTTAATAGCTGAGTGTTCCAGAGCACAGCGATGGGATGTCTGTGATAAATATAGATTGTGGGGGATATAAGTGAGTTCTGTGAAAAAAAAAAGCCAAACAAAAACAAACAAAAAAAAACCTATGAATGTGTCAGGTCCTGAAGGGCACTCAATACTTAAATTTTTCTGCACTGCATTTTCTTCAAAGTAGGTGAATCATTTTTTATATTATAGTCTATGGACTTTCTGTGATTGCTTTCCCAATGATTAAGTAAATAGAAGTTTAAAAGTGTTTACAGTACGAGTTTCAGTTCCTGCTTTTATGCTTGCTTAGGAAAGCTGGAATGAAAAGGTTTCCTATGAAAACCTTTTTTGGATCATTTGTTGGGAAGGAATTCTCCATGAGTGTCTTGCATTTCTTCACATCTCCTGAGCAAAGACATCATCAGATTTGCATTCCAGAATATCTTTTCAAGGCTGTTTATATAGTGAAAAGTCTTATAATGAAAGAGAACCTCCCTCCAAAGCAGAAGGCCAATTTGCCTGCTTTGGGGGCAGGTTTTGTAGCAGCTTCCTTATCAAGGTTTGGCATTCCCAAGGCTTGGAGTTCTCCCTGCATATTCAGGCATCTCTGAGGTTTCACTGCATTACCCCATGGGAATTAAGGCTTGAGGAACCAGTACAAGTAACGTTATTCTGACTACTGCTGTTGCTGTCTTTTCTCCTTGTCTCTAACCCAAGAGTCCAGTCATTTTATATGCATTCAACATAGAGTATGAGGCTGGTACCTGAAAGATTTGAGAATGTTTGTAAAGCATTAAGTGCAGGTCCAGCACAGAGTAAATGTTCAATAAACTTAGCTATTCAAATTTTCTTCTATTAAAAGTCTTTGGATATATTTCCTCAGGGTTCATCTGAGTATGGCTTTGGTTTTTCTCTTAACTGGTAGGTGCTTATGTCTCCATTGATTTGAGTGGTCATGTGAAAATCAAGCCTAACTTTCCCTTGGAGAAACATCCCTAAATATTTTATATATGAAGATGACATAGTAACTCATAGTATAGTGCATAACATAAGGCAGAAACTCAATAAATGTTAGATATGATGATGGTGATGATGATGACAACTATTAATGTTATTTTTCCCTTCATCTAAACTCACTTGTCTCACATCCTTTTTAAAAATTTTTTAATTTATTTTTGTAATTTTTAAATTTTTTATTATTTTTTTTTTTTTTGGTCTCATATCTTATTCTGTTGCTCAGCCTAGCTCTTCTCCACCTGCTGGCTCTATGTTCAATTTAAAGTTAGAGAAATAAAATATTCAAGGAGCTTAAAAAATTCAAAATGAGGAATATCCTGTGCATTTGGGGTTGCATGGTTGTCATTTTGTCTTGTGTTTATTGCTTTATCTGATAATGTCAGATAAGGAAATGAAATGGTGAAGACAGAAATTAAATGATCTTGGTTTAAGTTTCAACTTTATTATTTAATTAGCTATGAAAACTTTTAAGTTTCCTTAATTTCTGTGCCTCAGTTTTCTCATCTGCCAAATGTAGACCATAATAGTATTAACCTCAAGGAATTATTGTGAAGATTACATGAATTAGTACTTCAAGAACACTTAGAACAGTGCTTTTTTCACGGTGACCACTCAGGAAATGTTAAGTATTCATTGGGGAAGGTATGTGCTATGGTGAGTGCTATGAAGTGTGTAATCCTAGGGATTCACAGACCTGTACCCCTGGGGCTAATAATGCATTATATGTTAATTAAAAAATTAAAAATTTTTTTAAAAAGAAATATTAAGTATTATTAATACATTATTACCCATTGTTTAGAAGGGCAGGAGACAGTTTTTTTTAACTGGCCGTGGTGCTCATGTTAGCAAAAACATTTCAACAACTCACGGAATATAAAGCAAAAGAGATCTATTAGGGGAAAAACTCTTCCTTATTATTTCTTTTGAAACCAATCACTTTCTATGGTATTATGTTGATTAAGACTAAATTTGGCTATAAGTAATGGAAAGTGAAACTTTTATGACTTATATAGAGAGTTTTACATCTCTGGAGGCAGGAAGCTCCTGGCATTGGCTTGGTGGCTCAGTCGTGTCAACGCCAGTATTTCTTAATTCTCTAGGCCTTTCCCTGGCTACAAGATGGCTGCTGCAGCTCCACGTATTGGGCCGTATCCAAGGCAGAAGGAAGGAGGGAAGAGTGGTGCTAGCCATATTTGTCTATTTTATTAAGAAAGCAAAATCTTTCCTGGAAACCGTTTAAGCAAAGTTTTAGTTCTGTCTCATTGGTCAGCATTATGTTACATGGCCATTACTGGTGGCAAGGGAAGCTGGAAAAGCCTATTAGCAGAGTTTTCAGTATTTAAGTTTGAAAGCAGCAAGGGATAAGGGAATGATTGTTGGGTCAGCCAATTAATAGTACTTGTTTTGGGTAGTATTTGGACTTTTTCTCAAACTGAGTAGTTGATCTAGCAGACTGCAGATTCTATTGGACAGATTCTGTGATTGTCCATGAAAATCAAATGTTATTTCTGGAAGGAGCATTTTGTCCAACTCATTCATCTTAGTTTTTCCTGACATATTAGGGAATAAATATTTGTTGATTGAATGAAAATAACCTGAGAAATGGAAACATAGAATGACTCTTCCTACTAGGTCATTGTATTAGTTATTTATTGCTATGCAGTATTACCCCAAATTTAATTGCTTAAGAAAATAAATATTTATTATGCCATCGTTTCGATGGCTCAGGGGTTTGGGAACTACTTAGGTAATGGTTCTGGCTCAGGATCTCTCATGAGGTTGCAAACAAGATGTCAGCCAAGCCTGCAGTCATCAGAAGACTTGATTGGGGCTGGAAGATCTTTCTCGCTCCCTGAAGTGACTGTTAGCCATGGGCCTTTGTTCCTTATCATATAGGTGTCTTCATAGGGCTGTTTGAGTGTTCTCCTAACATATCAACTGGCTTCTCTCAGAGTGAGGGTTCTAAGAAAGAGCCAAGTAGAGAAGCCACACTGTCTTTTATGATCTGGGCTTGGAAGTGGTACACATCCCTTCTGCCATATTCTGTTGGTCACACAGATCAAGTCTGATTTAATGTGAGAGGAGACTCTACAAGGGCATAAACAGCAGAAGGAAGAGACTATTGGATGCCATCTTAGAGGCTAGCTACTATAGTCCTAGAACTAGTTAACAGTGAAATGAGGACTGAAAGCTCAGCTTTTCTGATTATCAACCCGTGGCCCATGTCACATTCTTAATTTTATTTTTAGATATGTTTTAAAAGCTAGAACTAACAATAAAGAAAAATTTTTGTTAGAAACAGTCATCACTTAAGCTATAGCTTCCTCTGTTTTTTGTGCACAGACACATTGACACAAACACACAAAAATACACACATGTTTTGCTATGGCTCAATTCCTGTCATGTACTTCAGAGAGAATAAAAACCACAGAATTCTTGCCTAATGTAGCTAAGCCCCACAATTGGAAAATTATGATAGCTGTGTCATTAACAGAGCATAGATGTACCATCAGAATTATTCAGCTGGTTTCCTCTTCCAACAGTGAGATGGAAAACAAAAAAGAAAAGAAACCATCTGTAAGATAGAAGGGAATGAAGCAAAAGGTAATTGAAAGATTTTTAAATGAAAAGAACAGCTTTTATTTTTTATTATGGAGCAAACCAGGTTCCCAAGCTACTTTTTCACATGCCTGTGTTTATACAGAAATACTGATTGGTAGAAAATTGCTTGCTGTAGTTGGGTCTTATTGGGAAAGAAGCCCACAGTGAATTTCACCTTATTACAGTGATACTATTTTCCAAGTGTATCTTAAAGTAAGTATAAATTTGTTTTCAGAATGACCAGTCCTTAACAGCTTACAGAAATAAGCAGCTTTCACTTTTATGTATTCTAGTTTTAGAACTAAAAATAATAGTGAGCTGCTTTATTATAATAGTATCCTTTTGTTCCTATTCCTCTGAAGCTCATCATTTCTGGGTTTATGTCAATAATTTGACACCTCTTAGAATAATGAAGGGGGAAGGAACAAAGAAAGGATATTTTTGGTCTGGCCTCTTTTTTATAGAAATATATATTTCAATTATCTTCAGTTAAAATTGAGATGGATTCCTTTTTGGCTCATATATTTATGTTTTTAAAACAAGTGTTCAAATCTAATTGAATACAGCTACCCAGTGGTTTAATGAGTATATGAAATAGGTCGTACTCCAGGGCCATTCTTTATTCATTAAAAATACCAGTTGTTGAGAAAGGAAGGAAACTAACATTTATGGAGCAACAATATTGGATTAAGACTGTGCTAGGCAATGTTTATATGTTTTTGGTTTGAAACATCTTGATATAGTGAGCCAGTTATGTTTCCAGTTTATGGCTGGGAGAGGGGCATCTGGATGGTTCAGTCAGTTAAGCATCTGGCCTTCGGCTCAGGTCATGATGCTGGTGTCCTGGACTGAGCCTTTGGGCTCTCTGCTCAGTGGGGAGCCTGCCTCTCCCTCTCCCTCTCCCTCTGCCTTCCGTTACCCCTGCATGTGCTCACTCCCCTCCCTCACCGCCCCCCCTCCCCCCACCCCGTCAAATAAATAAATAAAATCTTCAAAAAAATTATGGCTGGGAGAACTGAGGCTCAGGGAGGGTAACATTCTCACTTGTTCAATAACTTTTCCTTGAGCTTTTGCTTTACTAGTACTAGTAAACTGTACTGGATGGTGTAAATATGATGGTAAATAGGACAAGTCCACACAACTAGTTGAGTGGGAAAGCTATGAGGAGGACTGTGATGGTTTCAAACTCCAGCATCCCTTCATTCCACCTCTGTGTACTTATACACAAATAGACACAACACAAGGAGGGTGTGTGGTCGGTTGCAGAGAGGTATACAGTGGCAAGTTCATCTGGACATTCTGGTCAGGAGGCTTACATAATTGCTCTTCCCCTGATAACAGGTTCCTTCCTCGGTTATGGAGAGCTGAGGTTCCTTTTTATTTTTCTTAATTTAAATTCAGTTAATTAACATATAGTGTATTATTAGTTTCAGAGGTAGAATTCAGTGATTCATCAGTTTTATATAATACCCAGTGCTCATTACATCATGTGCCGTCCTTAATGTCCATCACCCCGTTACCCTATCCCCCTAACCATCTCCCCTCTAGCAACCCTCAGTTTGTTTCCTATGATTAAGAGTCTCTTATGGTTTGTCTCCCTCTCTGATTTTGACTTGCTTTATTTTTTCCTCCCTTTCCCTATGATCCTCTGCTTTGTTTCTTAAATTCTGCAAATGAATGAGATCGTATGATAATTGTCTTTCTCTGAGTGACTTATTTCATTTAGCATAGTACCCTCTAGTTCCATCCATACTGTTGTAAATGGCAAGATTTCATTTTTTTGATGGCTGAGTAGTATTTTAGTGTGTGTGTGTGTGTGTGTGTGTGTGTGTGTGTGTGTGTGTGTGGTTATACAGTCAATAGTTATTCCAGCCTATTTCTATTCCAATCTGTGTATTCTAAGATATTCATCACCTATTCCAACCTATTCCAACCAGATATCCAACCTTCTCTTAGCTTATAATTTTAACTGTGGAGGCTGCAAAGCTAAGAACTCATATCTCCAGTCTCTTATCTAACTAATATTGGACATATGACTTATTCCTGGCTAATGAGACAAAAATAGAACCTAATGTGCTGCCAGTTCTGCTTCTTCCTTCCTCCTTAGAGCACCATTGAGACTTAGGGGTGTCAGCCCTATTGCTAAGGATGAGAGAGACAGAAGGAGCTGCCATTTATGCGCTGCTGAACCATCCTTGGCTACCTATACCCAGAATTCTTGGTGCCCTATTCCTAATTCTGTTACCTATTCCCAATTCTATATGCCTATTCCCAAATTCTGTTTGCCTGAATTATTATCAGTGAGTTCCCAGACATCCTTAACCAAAACACTGGCTTCTCCAGGTTATCTTATTATGCACCAAAGTCCTTCTGAAACATGTTAGAATTTTGACTTATTAAATCAGAAGATATAGAGGGCTGGCTTTCAGCCCTGAGGCTCTAAGCCATTTCCAAGGAAATAGTGGAGTTTAGTGGTGAGAAGCAGAGGCAGTCTCATGAGGTTGCAACATGCACAGGGTCCTGTGCTTAGCAGGGCTCTGTGCTTGGTTTGATGCTCTGCTGTCTCTGTTTTAAAATTCTTAATTTTTGAACAAAGGTCCACACGTTTTCATTTACATTTAGCCCCACAAATTATGTAGATGGTCTAGGTGACAAAGCAGTATTTTCTTTTCTTTTTCTTTTTTTTTTTTAAGATTTTATTTATTTATTTGACAGAGAAAGAGATTACAAGTAGGCAGAGAGGGGGGCAGAGAGAGGGGGAAGCAGGCTCCCCGATGAGCAGAGAGCCCGAGGACGACGCGGAGCTCTATCCCAGGACCCTGGGATCATGACCTGAACTGAAGGCAGAGGCTTAAACCACTGAGCCACCCAGGCACCCCAAAGCAGTATTTTCCATAAAAGAACTTTATTGTTTAAAATAGAATTTTACCTGATAGTTCATCTTGCCTATGAACACCAGAAATTCCTTTCTGTCTTAGTTACTATGACAGTTTGATACCATTGCCTTTAAAATATTGCATCTCAAACTCCAGCCACAGTAATTTCCATGTATGAATGCTAGCATTGATTTTTAAATTCCTTAATTTTATCTATTAGTTTACTGGGCCAAAAGTTATCAAAGGTTATATCTTTCTGAGATCCAGATCAGTTATCTTTGGTGGCACTGGTAGCATATATTACACTTTCCTCCCAATTCAAAAAGCAATTGGATTTTTGGGGAAGTGACTTATCCCTTAGAAATATCTGTTCACAGACACTTTATTTACTACAGTCTTCAACTTGCATTCATCTCATTCTTTCGTAGAAGTAAACAGAAGAGCTGTGTGGTTTATTGAAAAGCAGCCACAAAGAAACCTCATTATTCATGAGGTTTTATCTAGTTTAAGGAGCTATCCAATGTACCTATGTAATCAGCACCTCAGAAACTTAACTACCTGAGGAAGGACTGTTTTGTTTTTTCATTCACTCCCCCATTTTAGCCTTAATCCCAAGTTCCGTTGAGACTAATCTTCAAATGAAATGCAGTTGTTTGTATTATTCTGAACTATGACTGTAATGAGATGATTAGATTTTTTAAGTCAAAAGACTATCTTTGAAGAATGTCTCCTTGTCTTCAGTTGCAGTACATCTTAGTCAGTTGTGTTTATTTTGAAGAATATATTATGGCCTTGGGAAAGGGCTGACAAAAACTGAGGAGGGAAATTGCATTTCTTAGTTCTGTTCTTTAGTAAATCAGATACTTTTTCTCTTCTTTTCCCCCAAGGTGTCTTAATTTGAAATAAATGTGATTCATTTTCAGTAAAAGAGGGACTGTAAGTTGGCCTTAGGTTTAACAACATCAAAGCATATGATAAATGAACAACACAAAGCCAGAGAAAAATGAATTTAGGAGGCCATTTTGGACTTGATTGTAATAATTGACAAGCCCTTCACCTAGAGATTGGTTTTGAACGTCAGTGAAATATGAAAAGCAAGAGGGAGAAAGTTACTTAGTCAAAACTAAGAAGGACTTTGATAAATTTGAAATTGTTAACATGTAAACAAATGCCATTTGACAATTTCTAAAACATCTTTTATGGGCCATTTACCACAAAGGTGTTTATTTTAAAGAGTTTTGTATTGGGTAAAGATCCTTTCCCAAATGCCTGGGATTTTGTTAGCATATTCTCCTTCACCTAGCTGGTGTCCCCACTCAGCACCACATCTAAGAAAGCATGGCATTATGACAGGCCAATACTTTTTTTTAAAATATTTTATTTATTTATTTGACAGACAGCGATCACAAGTAGGCAGAGAGGCAGGCAGAGTGGGGGTGGGGGGGAAGGAGGCTCCCTGGTGAATAGAGAGCCCGAGGCGGGGCTCGATCCCAGGACCCTGGGATCATGACCTGAACCGAAGGCAGAGGCTTTAACCCACTGAGCCACCCAGGCACCCCAGCAGGCCAATACTTTTAATGGGGAAGTGCTTTGAAAATGGGCACCTAGTGTGCAAGTAATGAAGCAGGAATTCTTTTTTTTTTTTTTTTTTAAGATTTTATTTATGTATTTGACAGAGAGAGAGACAGCAAGAGCAGGAACACAAGCAGGGGCGAGTGGGAGAGGGAGAAGCAGGCCTCCTGCTGAACAGGGAGCCCGACACGGGGCTTGATCCCAGGACACTGGGATCATGACCCAAGCCGAAGGCAGATGCTCAACAACTGAGCCACCCAGGCACCCCTATGAAGCAGAAATTCTGACCCTCATTCTCAGATGTTTAAGCCTATACTCCTTCAATGCACTGCCTCAGGCAGAAATAAGAAAAGGAGTGTCAAAGACAGTTTATTGCCCTCTGAATCCATTCTCCTTTTCTCCTAGGCACTAGCATCTATGCTTCCAGATTCCCCTTGGGATTAGGTGTGTTGATGTGATCAAGTTCTCCTCAACTGCCTTGCTCAGTCTCATCCTGCTAGCCAGAATGCCAGACTTACCAGCAACGTGGCTTTGACCATGGAGATTAGGACTAAACCCTGGGGGTCTTAGAGCCCCAGATGGAGGGACCCATGACCCCTGAATAACTTCATTCCCAGGACCAGGACCCCCCTTCCCAGGAATGTAGCCCATTGGAGTCCTGGCATAATTAAAGGAGACCAAGGACAAATTACATGAGAAGGTTAGAACCCTGCAACCAGTGGACTGCATAGAACCCATATATAATTTAATCCTATCTCCGGGTGTGAGTTCTTTGTGAAGACTTATAGAGTACTCAAGAATCTTCTAAAGCAAGAACTTAAGGGAAGATAATGGAGTAGGAAGCTCCTATGCTTACCTTGTCCCGTGGATACAACTATATAACACCCACATCAGTGTAAATAACCCAGAAAATGACCCAAAGCCTGGCAGAATAGACTCTCCACAGCTAAATGTAAAGAAGAGGCCACATTGAAAAGGGTAGAAAGGGCAGAGACATGATTAGGAGCTAAACTGAGAAGCAGACCCTCACACCAAGCACCCCAAGCATTGGGAACCCACAGGGGGAAGACAGATCTCCATAACATTTGGCTTTGAAAACAAGAGGGGCTTAACTTCATGAGTTCTTATAATCAGTGGGGTTAACACCTGCAACTTTAAAAATCAGCAGTCTGGGCTCTGGGAGAGCCAAAAGGGTGAGAGGAAACTGAGACCCCCACCCTTACAAAACAGCACAATAAACAGCCCTGCTGAGATACAGCATAGACGCAGTAGTTCAAAAAATTCCTGGGTATACAGGAGGGAGATTTGTTTGCTAATCTTAAAGTGTGTGCTGGAAGAGCAGGGATCTTTGGGAGACTTCTCCAAGAACAAAAGAGCTGGTGGGTGCCGTTTCCCCTTTTGCCCCACCCCACCTCCCCAGCCTAGATACACAGACACCTATGAGAACTAGTGCAACACCATCACTTTCCACCTAACTTGGTAACGGTGTGCCCTGCCCCCACTCTCTCCTCTGGACATGCCCCCTCAAACCCAGCTGGCTACAGTTCCAGACAGCTCCAGGTTCCCTTCTACAGCAGACCTATGCAAATCTTGCTAACACTGTGCAACCCACCCCCCACCCCAGCGTTCTCCTGCAGACTTGTCCCCTCCAATATGCCCTTGGTCAGAGTCCATCCGAAGTGGTGCCACAGGCCTGGCAGTGTGCAAGCAGCTGTGACAAGGGCCAGCAACACTTCCAAATGATTCCTGTCCTAGGGAGAGGAGATGAGCACACACACCAATATGACTGTGGACCCAGCAGTGGGCTGGGGCAGGCATCTGGTCTGACTGCAGGCCCTGCCCACCAAGGAAACTTCTCTGTGGACAACGTAAGGAAAGCACCCTGTAGCTCATGGCTACTACATTTCTGGAAAACACCTGGTCTGACTCAACTCAACCCCAAGGCAGCCCCAGACTGGCCCACTAATAACACAGGGACAAATCTCTGCCCACCAGAGGCAAAGAGAGCCATTGCAGATGACAACTGAAGGCAAAAGTGCCTCAGCCACAACAAAGGGTACATGCAGTACACATAGCAGACACCCAGGAAGTGCCAGTTTCTGGCGAACAGGGGACATTGCACTGCAGGGCACTGTGGGACCTCTTCTTCATAAGGACACTACTTTCAAGAGCAGAAGATACAGCTTACTTTCCTAATACATAGAAACAGACACAGAGAATTAGGCAAAAATGAGGAAAAGAGGAATATGTCACAAGTGAAAGAATAAGAGAAAATCACAGCAAGAGAACTAAACAAAACAGAGATAAGTAATATGCTTGTTAGAGAATTTAAAGTGATGGTCATAGAGATACTCACTGGACTTGAGAAGAGTGGAGGACCTCAGTGAGACCCTCAACAAAGATAGAAAACATTAAAAAGAACAAATCAGAGATAAGAACTCAATAACTAAAATTAACCATACATTAGATGTAACATATTAGACTGGAAGAAGCAGATGAACAGATGAGTGACCTCAAAGACAGAGTAATGGAAAACAATCAAGCTGAACAGAATAGAGAAAAATAAATAATAAAATATGAAATGGGGGCACCTGGGTGGCGCAGTCAGTTAAGGTGTCCCAATTCTTGGTTTCAGCTTAGGGTTATGGTCTCAGGGTTATAAGATTGAGCCCGGCATTTGGCTCTGCTCTTGGCATTGAGCTTGCTTGGAATTCTCTCTCCCTTTCCCTCTGCCCCAGCTCCCTGCACTTGCATGTGCTCTCTATCAAAATAAATAAATAAATCTTAAAAATATATTTTTAATGAAATAGACTTGGGGACCTCAGTGACAGCAACAAGCATCATAACATTTGCATTATAGGGATTCCAGAAGGAGTAGAGAGAAAAAAGGGGTCAGAAAACTTATTTGAAGAAACAACCCAGGAGGCACAGAGAGCCCCCAACAAAATCAACCCAGGGAGGCTCACATCAAAACACACGGTAATTAAAATAGCAAAGGTAATTAAAATAAAATAGCAAAGGTAATTAAAATACTGATAGAGAATTTTGAAAGCAGCAGGAGAAGACAGGATAAATTAAATACAGGAGAAATTCCAAATTATATCAGCTGATTTTTCAGCCCAAATTTTGCCAGTCAGAAGAGAGTGGCATAATATATTCAAAGTGCTGGAAGAAAAAAACCTGCAGCCAAGAATACTCAGTCCAGCAAGGCTATCTTTCAGAATAGAAGGAGGGATAAGGAGTTCTCTAGACAAAGAAAAGTTAAATTCATGACCACTAACCCAGCTCTGTAAGAAATGTTAAAGGGTACTCTTTGAGTGTAAAGGAAAGACATAAGTATGAATAAGAAAAGTAGGAAGCACACAAGCAGTAAAATTAAGTACATTTACAAAAGTCAATCAAGGGATTCATGAAATCAAAGGATATAAAGTATGACAACATATACCTGAAACATTGGGAAGGAGTAAAAATGGGTTCACATTTAATCAATCATCAACTTAATATAGAACTGCTATATGCATAAAATGTTATATATAAACCTAATGGTAACCACATATAAAAAACCAGTAATAGATATGGAAAAAATAAAGAGAGGAATCCAGGGACACATGGGTGGCTCACTTGGTTAGGCATCCAGCTCTTGATTTCAGCTCAGGTCATGATGTCAGGGTGGTGAGGTCAAGCCCTTTGTTGGGCTCTGCACTGGGCATGGAGTCTGCTTAAGCTTTCTCTCCTATCTCTCTGCTCCTCCAACCCCGGTTCATGCACATGCTCTCTCTCACTCTCTCTCTCAAAATTAATTAACTAATTAATTAAATTAAAACCAAAAAAAGAGAGAGTGGAATCCAAGTATATCACTACAGAAAGCCAGCAAACTGAGAAAAGAGAGCAAGAGAAGAAAAGAACAGAGAAGAACTACAAAAACAACTATAAAACAAGCAACAAAACGGCAATAAGTACATACCTATCAATAATTACTTTGAATATAAATGGAGTAAATGCCCCAGTCAAGAGACATAGGCTGATGGAATGGATAAAAAAAGCAAGACCCATCTATATGCTGCCCACAAGAGACTCATTTCAGACCTAAAGACACATGCAGATTGAAAGTGAAGGGATGGAAAAGAATTTATCATGCAGAAGGAAGTGAAAAGAAAGCTGGGGTAGCAATATTAATATTAGACAAAATAAGCTTTAAAACAAAGACTGTAACAAGAGACAAAAAAGGACACTGCATAAAGTGAACAATCCAATACGATGATATAGCAATCATAAATATTTATGCACCCAACAGGAGAGTACCCAAATACATAAAGCAGCTAATAACAAACATAAAGGAAGTGATTGATAATAATACAGTAATAGTAGGGGACTTTAATACCATACTTACATCAGTGGATAGATCATTCAAAAAGAAAATCAGCAAATAAACAGTTAACTTTGAATGATATCTTGGACCAAGTGGATCTAACAGATATATTCAGAACATTCCATCCTAAAACAGCAGAATACACATTCTTTCCAAGTGCACATAGACTTCACCAGAATAGATCACATATTAGGCCACAAAACAAGCCTGAACAAATTCAGAAAGATAGAAGTCATACCATGCATCTTTTCCAACTATAATGCTATGATGCTAGAAATCAACCACAAGAAGAAATCTGGAAAGAAAATGATACATGGAGGCTAAATAATACGCTACTAAGCAATGAATGGGCCAACGAAGAAACCAAAGAGGAAATAAAAAAATACATGAAGACAAATGAAATTAAAAACATGATGGTCCAAAATCTTTGGGATGCAGCAAAAGCTGTTCTAAAGCGAAGTATATGGCAATATAGGCCTACCTCTCGAAGCAAGAAGAATCTCAAATAAGCAACCTAAACTTACACCTAAAAAGCAGGGAAAAAAGAAACAAAACACAAAACCAGTAGAAGGAAAGAAATAATAACATTAGGACAGAAATAAATGAAATAGAAACTTAAAAAAATTTTGACTCATTCAGTGAAACCAGGAGCTGATTCTTCAAAAAGATCAACAAAATCGATAAACTACTGCCAGATTCATTGAGAGAGAGAGAGAGAGGACTCAAATAAAATCAGAAATGAGAGAAGAGAAATAACAACCAATACCACAGAAATATGCAGATTATAAGAAAATATTATGAAAAATTATATGCCAACAAACTGAACAACCTAGAAGAAATGGATAAATTTCTAGAAATGTATAACCTTCCAAAACTGAGTCAAGAAGAAATAGAGGGACGCCTGGGTGGCTCATTTGGTTAAGCAGCTGCCTTCGGCTCAAGTCATGATCCCAGCGTCCTGGGGTCGAGTCCCACATCAGGCTCCTTGCTCGGCAGGGAGCCTGCTTTTCCCTCTGCCTGCCACTCTGTCTGCCTGTGCTCGCTCTCTCGCTCTCTCTCTCTCTAACAAATAAATAAATAAATAAAATCTTTAAAAAAAAAAAAGAAGAAATAGAAAACTTGAACAGACTGATCACCAGCAGTGAAATTGAATCAGTCATCAAAAAACTCACAACAAACAAAATTCCAGGACCAGACAGCTTCACAGGTGAATTCTACCAAACATTTAAAGAAGATTTAATACCTATTCTTCTCAAACTATTAAAAAAAGTAGAGGAGGAAGGAAAACTTCCAAATTCATTCCATGAGGCCAGCATTATTCTGATAACCAAAACAGATAGAGACACTACAAAAAAGGAGAACTATGGACCAATATCTCTGATGAACAGAGATGCAAATATCCTTACCAAACCAAATCCAAACAATACATTTAAAAAAATCAGTTTACCATGATCAAGTGGGATTTATTCCTGGGATACAAAGGTGGTTCAGTATTAACAAAACAATTAACATGATACATCACATCAGTTAGAGAAAGGATAGAAGCCTTATGATCATTTCAATAGAGAAAAAGCTTCTGACAAACTACAACCACCATTCATGACAAAAACCCTCAAAAAAGTAGGTTTAGAGTGAACATACCTCAACATATTAAAGGCCATATTTGATAAACCCACAGCAAACATCTTATCCAATAGGAAAAAACTGAGAGCTTTTCTTCTAGGATCAGGAACAAGGCAAGGATGTCCACTCTGAACACATTTATTCAACACAGTACTGGAAGTCCTAGCCACAGCAGTCAGATAAGAAAAAGAAATAAAAGCCATCCAAATTGGTAAGGAACAGGTAAAACTTACACTATTTGCAGATGACATGATACTATGTATAGAAAACCCTAAAGACTCCCCCCAAATCTACTAGAACTGATAAATGAATTCAGTAAGGTCTCAGGATACAAAATCAGTATACAGAAATCCATTGCCTTTTTTTTTTTTTTTTGTAGTTTCAGAGGCAGGGTTTATTGATTCATCAGTTGCATATACCCCCCAGTGCTCATTACATCAAGTGCCTTCCTTAATGCCTGTCACCCAGTTACCCCATCCCCCTACCCACTTCCCCTCTAGCAACCCTCAGTTAAGAGTCTCTTACGGTTTCTCTCCCTCTCTGATTTCATCTTACTTTATTTTTCCTGCATTTACCCTATGATCCTCTGTTTTGTTTCTTAAATTCCACATATGAATGAAATCATATGATTTCATATGATTTAGTTCTATCCACATCATTGCAAATGGTACCATTGCATTTTTAGACACTAACGATTAAGTAGCAGAAAGAGAAATTAAGAATAAAATCCCATTTAAAATTGTATCAAAAATAATAAAGGACCTAGGAATAAATTTAGGTAAGTAGGTGAAAGACCCATACTATGAAAACTATAAAATATTGCTGAAAGAAATTGCATATGACACAAATGAAAAGGTATTCTATGCTCATGGGTTGGAAGAAACAAGATTTTTTAAATGTCCATGCCACCCAAAGCAATTTATAGGTTTAATGCAATTCCTATCAAAATACTGAAAGCATTTTTCACAAAGCTAGAACAAATAATCCTAAAATTTGTTTGGAGCCACAAAAGACCCTGAATAGCCAAAGCAGTTTTGAAAGAGAAGAACAGGGGCACCTGGGTGGCTCAGTGGGTTAAGCTGCTGCCTTCGGCTCAGGTCGTGATCTCAGAGTCCTGGGATCGAGTCCCGCATCTGGCTCTCTGCTCTGCGGGGCGCCTGCTTCCCTCTCCCTCTCCCTCTCACTCTGCCTGCCTCTCTGCCTACTTGTGATCTCTGTCAAATAAATAAATAAAATCTTTAAAAAAAAAAAAAAGAAAGAGAAGAACAAAACTACAGGTATCACAAATCCCAGATTTCAAGATATGCTACAAAGCTGTAGTCACCAAACAATACCGTCCTGGCACAAAAATAGACATATAAATCTATAGATTTATAAAATCAGTAGAACAGAATAGAGAGCCCAGAAATAAACCCACAATTACACAGTCAATTAATTTTCAACAAAGGAGGCAAGAACATGCAATGGGAAAAATGATAGTCTCTTCAACAAATGGTGTTGGGAAAATTGGACAGCTACATGTAGAAGAATGAAACTGACCACTTTTATACACCATACAGAAAAATAAACTCAAAATGGGTTAAGGACCTAAATGTGAGATCTGAAACCATAAAAATCCTAGAAGAAAAGCAAGGACAGATGCCTCAAATTGTGGGAAAGGAATACAAAAAGGGATGGCAAATATCTTTTAATAGGCTCACATTCTCCCCTGTGTGTAGGCATGCAGGGAGTCAGTCATGGAATAAGGGAAGAGCGGGATGTTTGGGCTAGTGATCACCAGGTCCAGAAGGGGGGGCTGGGGATTACATTCTTTCATAGCTCCTAACTTTATGCCCTGCCCCTGGGGATTGTGGGGTCCTGCTCCTACCAGGCCATCGTGTTCAGCAGCCTGAGAACAGGAACCCTGCTGATATTTCAACTGCTTCCACAATCACTCCTTAGGGCTTACAATATATTTTCTAAGAATAACTCCACATTGAAAAAAGTGGAATTTTTATTGGAATTGCATTGAATGTGTAAATAATTTTAGGAAGAACTGATATCTTTATAACAGTGTGTTCCGAAAGCCAGTAGTATGCAGAATTCTATATGTTTAAGCTTGTCTTTATATGCTTTAGTAAGATTTTATAATTTCTGCATATTAAATAACTGGGTATTCTGTGTTTTTGCTGCTCATGTGAGTGTGATCTCTTTTTCGAGTATTTAGTCTTTTTGTGTACTTTGGGGAAGGAAAACTATTAATTTCTTTATACTTTTGTGCAACCAGTTCACTGAACTCTCTTATCAATTTAAATAGGTCCTAGTGGATGTTATATGTGTATTATTTTTGATGTTTCATTTTTAGTGTATAGAAATGCAGTTTATTTTTGAGTGTTGATTTTTGTAACCTGCAGATTTGCTGGATTTGTTTATTAGTTCTAACAGCTTTTTTGGTGGAGCCTATGGTGTTTTCTATATTGAAGCTCATGCCATCTGCAAACAGGCAATTTTACTTATTCCTTTCTTATTTGGATGCCTTCTATTTCTTTTTGTTGCCTGACGGTTCCAGCTGGGACTTCAAGTACTGTGTTCAGTATATGTGAAAAGAGTGGATATCTTTATCTTGTTCTTGATCTTATAGGAGAAGCTTCCAGCTTTTTCCTCATTGAGTATGATGTTAGCTGTGTGCTTGTCATACATGGCCTTTATTATGTTGAGATACATTCCTTCTATATCCAATTTGTTGAGAATTTTTATCAAGAAAGGATGTTAAATTTTGTCAAACTCTTTATCTGCATCTATTGAGACAGTCATACAATTTTTCACTTCGTTTTGTTCGTGTGGTTTATCACATTTATTAATTTGGGTGTGTTAAACTATCCTTGCATCCCTGGAATAAATTCCACTTGATCATGGTTTATGATCCTTTTAATGTACTGTTGAGTTTGGTTTGCTAATATTTTGCTGAGGATTTTTGCATCTATGTTCATCAAAAATATTGGCCTATAATATTCTTTTTTTGTAGTGTCATACGAATTTTTATTAAGAGGGATTCTGGAGGAGTCAGTGAGAGTCAGAGGCAATGTGATAATTGAAGCAGAGATAGGGTGATGCACTTTTAAGATGGAAGAAGCCAGAAGCCGAGAAATAGTGGCAGTCATTAGAAGGCTGGAAGGAGTGGAAATGGATTCCTCCCTGGAGCCTCCAGAAGGAGCCAGCCTTGCTAGCCCAGTGAAATCAATTTTGGACTTCTTACTTCCAGAAATGAAAGAGAATAAGTTTGTATTGTTTTAAGCCACCAAATTTGAGGTAGTTTGTTATGACAGCAATAGAAAACTAATTTGCTTGTTCCCCTAATTGCTTGCTCCCCTACAGATTTTATCTCTTATACTTGCATTCAAATTGTCCCCTCAATGTTTGCTTCTGGGAGAATACAAACTATGACACTCACCATCTTTCCTCTACTTCCCATCTCATCTCACCACTCCATTCCAACATACCATTGTCTTTTCTTGGACAGTTGTTGGAGCCTCTACCAGCAACTATTGAAATGTGGTTTTGTTTTGTTTTATTTTTTTTGCACCTATTAAAATATTAAACACACTACCAACACAGAGCCATATTTATTGATTTAACTATAGGTCATGCTTTCAGCATTCTCTTCACTTGGTGTCTTTATTCCTATAGAACTATACTATTTTATTTGCTATGATAGTGTGAAAGGGGAGTCTTGTTCAAATGAAGTTAGGTTGCTCCTGGAAGTTCAAAGCAATTTAGCATTCATTAATTTCATTTGAACAAAACTCTTCTTTTTTATTTTCTTAACAATAATTTTGAGGAATTTTAAGGCATTTATTCATCAAGTACATTTATTATACTGTATTTATGAAGGCAAGGAAGTGAACACCTACTGTATTTATTGGAGATTACTTACAGAGACAGATTAAATTATAGCTGGCTTAAGTGGAAAGGGAATTTTAAGAGGTATTACATGACAGTATCATTGAAAAGCCTGAAGAAACTATGAGCTGCATTACCAGGATTGACGTTCAGACCACAAAACCAGGTCTCTAGGGCCACTGTTGCTCCTACCACAGTCTGAAAGGTGTTTTTTGAGGGGGCTACTACCACCAAAGAGCTGGCTTGGGAGCCACTGCCTGTACTAGGACAGGGAAGCCACTTCTGCTAAATCAGGAAACCGCAGCCTCAGCTCATGGCATTGGAACCAGGCCACTTCAGCTAAGATCTGCATCCACAAAATTAATTTCTCACACCTGGCCTCTCTTCCTACATAACTTGGTTCCAAATCCAAGTATTGGATGAGTATGCATCTGTTATGTAGAATCTAAATCTCACCCACAATTTTAGTTGTAAGGAAATCTGGAAAATAGAACTTGTTGCTTTCAAGTCGCTGTAATCCAGGAAGGCACAGATGGGGGTTGGAACAGAACTGAGCAAGCCAGTCCACAAAACCCACTACAACTATGTGCTAGCAACAATATTGGAACGTTAAGAAGAAAAAATGTTCTGCTCAGTGTTTCCAGAATAGAAACCTGTATTAGCCTCAACAGCCCATTCTAGTTAATGGAGATTAATGCTCTGTTATTACTGTACTTTTTACGTTAGCAATATTGGTTCTCCCTTGCTTATGCCACTGTTTCGGTAAGCTGTCATGAGCTCATTTAATAAATAAACTGACTCAGGTGACAGATTCCAACTTCCCTCTCTTATCTTTCCATGTACCAACATGGTATTTTGGAGCCTAGGGGTGTTGGATCATAATTTTTTTTAAAGATTTTATTTATTTATTTGACAGAGATCACAAGTAGGCAGAGAGGCAGGCAGAGAGAGGAGGAAGCAGGCTCCCTGCTGAGCAGAGAGCCCGATGTGGGGCTCGATCCCAGGACCCTGGGATCATGACCTGAGCCAAAGGCAGAGGCTTTAACCCACTGAGCCACCCAGGCGCCCCTGGAT
>ML097361.1:25163-40251 GCA_003697995.1 Taxidea taxus jeffersonii
CGGGTACACGTGCCCCTTTGGATCACTACGTTTGTATCTTTAGGATAAATACCCAGTAGTGCAATTGCTGGGTCATAAGGTAGCTCTATTTTCAATTTTTTGAGGAACCTCCATGCTGTTTTCCAGAGTGGTTGCACCAGCTTTCATTCCCACCAACAGTGTAGGAGGGTTCCCCTTTCTCCACATCCTCGCCAGCATCTGTCATTTCCTGACTTGTTCATTTTAGCCATTCTGACTGGTGTGAGGTGGTATCTCATTGTGGTTTTGATTTGTATTTCCCTGATGCCCAGTGATGTGGAGCACTTTTTCATGTGTCTGTTGGCCATGTGGATGTCTTCTTTGCAGAAATGTCTGTTCATGTCCTCTGCCCATTTCTTGATTGGATTATTTGTTCTTTGGGTGTTGAGTTTGCTAAGCTCTTTGTAGATTTTAGATACTAGCCCTTTATCTGATATGTCATTTGCAAATATCTTTTCAATACCCGAATGTTTATAGCAGCAATGTCCACAATAGCCAAGTTATGGAAAGAACCTAGATGTCCATCAACAGATGAATGGATAAAGAAGATGTGGTATATATATACGATGGAATACTATGCAGCCATCAAAAGAAATGAAATCTTACCATTTGCGACGACATGGATGGAACTAGAGCGTATTATGCTTAGCGAAATAAGTCAACTGGAGAAAGACAACTACCACATGATCTCCCTGATATGAGGAAGTGGAGATGCAACGGGGGTGGGAGTTAAGGTGGTAGGAAAAGTAAAAATGAAAGAAGATGGGATCGGGAGGGAGAAAAACCAAAAGAGACTCTTAATGTCATAAAACAAACTGAGGGGGTTGGGGGGAAGAGGGGTCGGGTGAGGGTGGTGGGGTTACATCATATGTTTAAATAAAGCTTAAATAAAGTAAAAAAAAAAATCATCTATAAAAAGAAAAAAAGAAAAAAAGAAAAAAAAAGAAATACAGACTATTAAGCCTAACCGCAGATCCACAGAATCCTGAGCTCCGGTGACCGTCAGTGACTTGTGTTTAAACAGGTCCTCTAGGTGATCCTTATGTGAGAACCAGGGGTGAGAACCATTGCTAGTCTAAGGTCAGAGACATTAGAGAGAGTAGGCTGTGGTCATATCAACTTAAATTTTTGACAAAATTGTGTTTCTTTCCATTTCAGAGGGCAATCTTTTGTGCAGTTAATTTATATTGGAAGAGAGTGCTACTGGAACTACATGTTGCTAAGGTCATCTGCCTTATGCTAAGGTCATGATACACAGGGAAAAGGATGAGGAGGCTGTGTTTGAAAACTTATGTTACTCATTAGTGATTTCAGCCAAAGATGATAAAAGGTGACCTCTTGAAACAAAGGAAGGTCGGAGTTGGGAAGATGGCTAACCTAATCTAGAAGAAATAGACTTGTCACTTGGCATTGCCTTCTCCTTAAAGAATTTCTGTAATATCTTGGTTTTTGTACAGGGCATAGAGCAGAGTTGGACTTTCAGAAGTCCTTGATATCCATTATTCATGTCATGGTAGTGATCCCAAAACCAAAAGAGCTCAAGCTTGATGTTGTCATCAAGGACTCAGTGGATCCTTCCTTTCTGAGGTCATCCTTGGGAAACCTGGCTTTGTGCATGCTGCTTTCCAATTTAAACCTGGACTGAAAAGAATTTAAGAGGGTGAAAATTGTTCACTATTACAGAAAGTCTAGGGGCAATCCCATATTCCTGATATGCACTGATTGTTAAATGAAAAATTATTTTTTCCTTTAGTTTATAGATGGATAGGTATTCATTGAGACTAGATTATGGTACCTAATGATGGGAAGGTATTATGCCCCTTCCCTCCACCCCCACTTGTGGTGCTCTCTCTCTCTCTCTCAAATAAATGAAATCTTTATATTTTTAAAGATTTTATGTATTTATTTGTCAGAGAGAGAGAACATAGAAGCACGGGGAGCAGGAGGCAGAGGGAGAAGCAGGCTCCCCACTAAGCAAGGAGCCCAGTGCATGACTTGATCCCAGGGTCCTGGGATCATGATCTGAGCTGAAGACAGATGCTTAACCAACTGAGCCACCCAGCCATCCCAATAAACAGAATCTTTTTAAAAACGGACAGAAGGGGATGCCTGGGTGGCTCAGTGAATTAGGTGTCTGCCTTCAGCTCAGGTCATGATCCCAGGATCCTGGGATTGAGTCCCATATTGGACTCCTTGCTCAGCGGGGAGCCCACTTTTCCCTCGGCCCCTCCCCCTGCTTGCACACACTCTCTCTCTCTCACTCTGTCTTTCAAATAAATAGAATCTTGGGGCGCCTGGGTGGCTCAGTGGGTTAAAGCCTCTGCCTTCGGCTCAGGTCATGATCCCAGGGTCCTGGGATCGAGCCCCACATCGGGCTCTCTGCTCCCCAGGGAGCCTGCTTTCCCCCCTCTCTCTGTCTGCCTCTGCCTACTTATGATCTCTCTGTCAAATAAATAAATATAATCTTCAAATAAATAAAATCTTATTTATTTTTTTATTTATTGAAGATTTTATTTATTTATTTGACAGAGAGATTACAAGTAGGCAGAGAGGCAGGCAGAGAGAGGGAAGCAGGCTTCCCACGGAGCAGAGAGCCCCATGCGGGGCTCGATCCCAGGACCCTGGGATCATGACCTGAGCCGAAGGCAGAGGCTTTAACCCACTGAGCCACCCAGGCGCCCCGATGTAACTGTAATCTAACTAAAAAATCCACATAGCCACCAAATTACCTATAGATTCTATAAATTAACATGTTCTTAAAGATTTTTTTTATTTGAGAGAGAAAGAGAGTGTGAGTGGGGAAGGGTCAGGGAAAGGGACAAGTATACTCTTTGCTGAGTGCAGAGGCTAACATGGGCCCCATCTCACGACACTGCAGTCATGACCCAAGCCAAAATTAAGAGTCAGATACTTAAGCAGCTGAGCCACCCAGGTGCCCTTTCTGTTCTAATATAGAAGTTAAAGGACTTGGAAAAATCCACAGATCAAATACTTACATTGAACTGAACCAAATTCTAAGAGGTAGGAGATAATGTGATACAATGCAAACTAAAGCTATATTGCTTTAACTCTTTGATAATTCATAAGGCACTTTTAGGTTTTATAAATATTAGATATAGCAAGTATTTGCTCATTATCAAACTAGTTATGGTTACTGAGTCTTGAATCTTGTAGATTAATTCAGTTTATTCATTTCTAATTTTCCTTTTTTTTCTTTCTTTGGTAGTCAAAACCAGTTCTAGTTATTTGAATTTTCTGGCTGTTCAGAACCTGGCTAGTGAGGGCACATTGCCATATGACATCAGAGTCCACACTGGGATAAAGATTTCTAATGAGATAATCCATGTATCATGATGGAAGAGAGAATAGCAACTTTACCACAGTCGTTGGCCCTAGAAGAGAGAACCTGTGTAATGAGGTATTCAGCAGCCTTGTGATTTCTGTCAGGCTCTTTCAGCTTTTGGACAATCCCACCTTTGCTTTTAGGTTCTCAGAGGATTTCCAAAGTCAGCAAGGTACACATAAAGAGAAGATATTTTGTCCTTATGAGAGATAATGTATATAAGGCCTAATATATTCATTGTTTGGGGCATTTAATTGGCACAGCTAGAAAGATGATCTGAATAGTTTCCTGACTGTGATAAAAATGCTGACCTGCAGAGTCACTCTTTTTTTTTTTTTTTGGAGAGTCACTCTTAAGAAAAGGATTCAGTACGTGTCCAGTTTAGGGTACCTGCTTTAAGCAGACTTTGTGTTGGTGTGCTGACCAAGAGCTGTGATCTCATCAGACATCTCCTGAGAACAAGATTTGAAGAAAACAAAGATGAGTAGCTCAGAGACTATCTATACAGTTCAGTAGAGGACATAAACAAATACGTAGATATTACTATAAGGCAGAATATGAAAAAGGAGATTCTAAAGATTCAAAGATAAAGTATTATATTACTCTGGATTTAGATGACTCCTTTTAGCCATGGATGTTCTCACACATAATGGTAATGAATTTTGGGTAAATCTTCTTTTATTAGCTAAATAATTAAGGAGTCAATTCATTAAAACAACTCAAGTTAAACAATAATTTTGGCTGGTTTCTGTTGACCACATTTTAGAATTTTTGAGTTTTTCCTATATTTTATAGGACAGGCATGAATGATAGATATTCAATAAATACTTGGTGATTTCATTCCTAATGTGAAACTGACACTAGAAGCTATGAATAATATTTTTTGTTAATTATTTTTTATGAGAAGGTGATACAAATTTGGCTGTATCTATCAAACTTTATAGATGTATTTATTCTTTGCCCCAGTAATTCTACCTTTGGACATTGCGCCTACGATACATGTGTACATGGAGGAAAGGCCATGTGTGTAAGTTTACTCATGGCAGCGTTGTTCACAATCTAATGTCTGCAGTAGTGTCCTATTTTATTGGAGCACAGCCATGCCCTATCATTTACATACTGTCTCGGGCTGTTTTTGTGCTGCACGGGCAGAACTAAGTGGTTGCCACTGAAACTCTGTGGCTTGCAAAACCTGAAATAGTTACTATCTGGCCTTAAAATTAAAAAAAAGTTTATTAAATCTCTCCCCAACCCCCTCAAGCTCTAAGTGATTCAATTTAACAAAATCTTACATGTGCTCATATAGTGCATGCACATACAAGTACGGAGTTGTTAAAATATGAAAGAGTTAAAACCTACACCATCAGCTTCACTCTTGAGAATGTACAGAGGGGATGGTATTCTCTTTCAGTTTGAGAGTCCTTCCCCTCAAGAGAGAAAAGACAGAAAGTGAGGTTGCTTTATCATTATTTGACAAGGATTCTTTGGGTGTACACTGTGGGGAAGGTACTCCTGGGACTGCAGGTTGCAGAGACGAACAAAGTATGATCTTCTTCTCCAGAGCTCACAGTCTAGCAAGGGAGTCAGACATGTGAAATTATTATGATACAAAATGATGAGCTTTGTGAGAAAGAGAAGGAAAAAGTGCTATGAGAACAACAGCAGCCGCAGAAAATGTGTGAATCTGCCCAAGGCCCTTTTTTTTTTTTTAAATCGTGCACTATAACTAAAGAAGGATATTCACAAAAGGGAGTCATGTTGAAATAAAAATTGCCAATGAGATAGGTTTTACTCTTTATGAGCAAACAAAGATGGTGGAAGAACATTTGTCTAATTTAAAACCTAAACAAATGTTTAGACTCAAGAATATTACTATATCTTGTCTTTTGGTTTTTTTTCTTTCAGTGTTCTAACTTTATGCAGCTAGATTTATTTTCTGAATGCTGACCTATTTAAACTTTTACAGTGGCTCATTTGGTGCTTCATGAAAATAAAATGTGGCATCTTACTGTCACAGGCATTTTTTCACAGAAGTAAAATTTATTTTCCTTTTGGTTGACCATAGGTTTAGCAAAAAATAGAAGCATATCAGTCTGTAAGTGTGTTTAAAAATGAGGAGAGTATTCATCCATGTGAATGGAGGGAGATGAAAAACCATCAGCTACACTTCTGGCATGCTGAGTTTTCATTTTCATTTTAAATTAGTTTCCACCATTTGTTCTGGAACTGTATATTTGAGGTTTCTTTGGTATTCCTCAGATACAGAACCAAATGCAAAGATGAATGATAGAATGGTTGATACATAAAGTAGAAAATTTGGGTTAACATTACATTTCCTTGATGGCTTCCTTTGGCTGCCACAGACCAATTCTCTACCCTTTTTACTCTCCTCCATGGATAGAAAGGTTGACCTTGACCTGCAAGGATTCCATGAATGCACTTCATGTTTCCTGGCTTCTGGTTGAGTTCAACCAGTGGGAAGACCTGGGAGATTGCAGAAAGGGAAGGGAGTGAAGTTCAGGGTGTTTATTTCCTTGCTTCATCCTATGGGATCATCATAAGCCACATTCCTTGACGGAAGGAAGGACACATAGTCAATTTCACTCAATTCTCATTGTCTACAGGCTCCAGTAACTGCCTTCCTCTTAGCACTTTTTTAAAAAATTTTAAAATTAATTTTATTTATTTATTTGACAGAGAGAGAGAGAGCGATCACAAGTAGGCAGAGAGGGAGGAGGAAGCAGGCTCCCTGCTGAGCAGAGAGCCCGATGTGGGGCTCGATCCCAGAACCCTGGGACCACGACCCGAGCCGAAGGCAGAGGCTTTAACCCACTGAACCACCCAGGCGCCCCTTCCTCTTAGTACTTCTATGCCTTGTTGTTACTAACCTTGGAGTACCATTCCTAGCGACTTCCCTATTGCTTCCCACGTATTTGTCAATAGTTTCTTTATAAAACTCTCCTCAAATTAGCCCAGCTGACTGTGCCATGCCAGGGAATTGAAGGATTCAGTATATTCCTGTAAGTTGAGATTTAAGATTCAAAATCTTAAATGCATAGAGGAACTTTCTATTAAGAGAACACAGAGATGGCTCTTTTTATAAAGGGAATAATTTTATAAATTTAAATGGGTACCGATTAATTAATTTTTAAAAAATCTAATTTATATATTAAGTTTATATGGAATGATGCTTTTTTTTTCATACAGTTTCAAGTTCAGGATTTTCAGATACCGTTCAGAATACATCTCATTCCTCTTTCTCAAGACAGTCACCCAAATATTCAAAGATATCTACGGTTTTGTCCCCCTGAGGTTCCTCTTCATTATGATGAGCCATGCCTCACTCAAGTCCAACAAATGCTCTATAGGGGACAAAATTTTAAATTTGCTCACTATCCTGATGTATCTCCACTGAATACGCTTTGTTGGAAGCATCCAGATTGCCTGACTCAGATGTAGTCTACCGAAAAAATTATAGACAAAAGTAAAAATTTTAATCAAATTCACTAGCATCCATAGAACACTAAGATATAATCAAATTCCTATAAGGTGCTTGAGGAGTCCTGTTGAAAAAACATGAGTCTGCCCTGTAAACTGAAGGTGGCCAGCTGTGGTCTGACTAGGGCAGAAACACTTCAGTCCACCCGACGCTTCCCTTGTTCTCATGCCACACTTGTAGGACTTCATTTATTTCCCAGTTTTGCCGCCCCCTCCCCACAGTTATAGCACACAAATGAGTTATATGAATCCTCTGGTCAACCAGAAACCTTCAAGTCTTTTTCAAGCATGGAGTTGTTAAGCTAAATTTCCCCTATCCTGTATTTGTATGGCCATTAGTTTTTTTTGTTTTGGTTTGGTTTGGTTTGGTTTGGTTGGTTGGTTGGTTTGTTTGAGAAAAAGGCACTCCGTGACCTTTGACCTACTTCAGTGCTTATTGGCTGGGCAGTCTCACCTTGAACCTCATGTTAGGGTGAAGACTAAGAAGCCATAATAAAGAAAACCTTCTTACAGTGGCTTATATATCATATACTAGCTGTGATGTGAGAATTTGAGTCATCAGAGAAGCTTTGCTCCATTTGGTCATCCAGGTCCTTTCATCTTATAGTACAGCCATTCTCCTGGAACATTAATTTTATTTGCTCCTTGATGCTGGACCACTGTCAAGTCTATTCTTGTTCTAGCCAGTGAGAAAAGGAAGGAGAGTATATAAGAGGCACCTCAATATCTTAACAGACCTGGAAGTAGGACTCATCATGTGTGGCAAGATTTAAGGGGTCAAAACTTAGTCATGTGACCACAGCTAACTGCAAGAAGGCTGGGAAATAGACAGACTTTGGTGGTCAACTACCAGTTTCCACTACTAACCACATCGTTTTAGATACTTTCTATCATTCATTTATTCATTCATTCATTTGCCCATTCATAAAACTTTCATTGAGAACTTAGTGTCAGGCACTGAGATACATGCTGGAGGAATGCAAAAGTTCATGAGACAGGGAACATACAATGAAACAACTGAAAAATGTAGTCTATTGAAACTTCTTTGGATCTGAATTATGCTACCTAGCGTATTACTTAACATACCCAGCTCCCTGTTATTTTTGTGTTTGGTCTGTATATCACCAATATTCTCTTCCAAATCCATGATCAACATGTTACATGGTCAGAGGTGAGAATAGAATCTTTTGGTAGCCACTAAGAACTTCCTCCTAGGTTGACTTGACTCAGCAATGAGTTGCTATGAGGTAAGGATATTCAATCATTAAAATCCAACCAAATCTCATTCATCCTGTCCTCAATGATACCTTGACAGACTCTGAAGACCTAGTCTTCAGATTCTCTTTGACTACCACATTCCCTGATCTACTATTGAGATTTCTCCATCAGAAATGAGATTCAAATGGCCAGGTGTTGTTGGTCTGTTGTTGGTCCTGAGAGTATCTTCCTTCTCGTAAGTACCATATCAGCCTTTCAGTATTTATAAGTAGTCCTTTCAATAAACTGCTCTAGAATCTTGCTATGCAGATTGGTCATTAGTTTATAGATACAGAATTCTTTGCCCTTTTAAAAAAAATTTTTTTTATTACAATTTATTTATTTAACAGAGATCACAAGTAGGCAGAGAGGTAGGCAGAGAGAGAGGAGGAAGCAGGCTCCCCGCTGAGCAGCGAGCCCGATGCGGGGCTCGATCCCAGGACCCTGAGATCATGACCTGAGCCGAAGGCAGAGGCTTTAACCCACTGAGCCACCCAGGCGCCCCTGCCCTTTTAAAAATTAAGACCACTTGGTCTGTTCATGCTTTTTACCATCTCTCACATATTTCATGATTCTTCAGAGTTATTAAATACAATCTCATGTCTTAATTTTTTCCAGAGCCCTGGGATATAACTGGTTCAAGCTGAAGAACTTAAAACAAACAAACAAAACACCCCATTCCTCTCTTTAAGTCTTCTCTCCCTTTCTTTTTTAAAGATTTTATTTTATTTATTTGACAGAGAGAGAGAGAGAGAGTGAGAGGGAACACAAGCTGGGGGAGTGGGAGAGGGAGAAGCAGGCTTCCCGCAGAGCAAGGAGCCTGACGCAGGGCTCAATCCCAGGATGACCCTGGGATCACGACCCAAGCTAAAGGTAGATGCTTAACAACTGAGCCACCCAGGCGCCCCATCTTTAAGTCTTCTCACCCATCTATATCTTGGATTCACTCTTAACACTCTCCAATCCAAAGAGCATTCTTCTTTGTAAAGAAGAGTGAGAAAATGGCTTTGGGTTGAGTACGGTCACTTTCTCTATCATCTATTAATATGACATTATCTGCCCTGAGTAATATCTTTTTTCCTTCTTAATTTGTCTATTTCTACTAGGCATTTAAAAAATGAGAGTTCCTGTCTTCTCTGTCCTGTCTTAGCTAAGTTCACTACATTGATACTGCCTTTCTTAAGCTTGGGATATTAGGAGAGCTTATCTACTCTCCCACATTAGAGATACTCAAAAACCTCTTACCCTTAGTGCCTCATATACCCACTCAGTAGTTTATCCTGTTTTTCTTCCATCTTGGAGTGATCCAGTCTCCTGGGTTCTATTCCCTTGGCTCTTTGTTTTCTTCTGTGGCCAAATTCAAAGATTTTATTTATTTATTTGGCAGAGAGAGAGAGAAAGGGAGAGAGAGAACGTAAGTGCGCGAGCAGGGGAAGCAGCAGAGGGAGAGGGAGAAGTAGGCTCCCTACTGAGCAGGGAGCCTGATGTGGGGTTCGATCCCAGAGCCCTGAGATCATGACCCAAACTGAAGGCAGACACTTAACTGACTGAACCACCCAGGGGCCCCTGTGGCCAAGTTTTTGAGAATTAGAGCTAAACTATGCATGGTGTGTGTTGTGTGTTGTGTGTGTGTGTTGTGTGTGTGAGATAAAGTCTGTGTGATAAACCTCTCCCCCTTACTCGTTTAGTTATTTCCCCTTTGACATTGAAATATCCAGAAAGGCATATACTGTCTTATTCACCACTGTCTCCCCAGTACCTAGCATAGCACTTGATGTTAAATGACCCCTTCCTCATGCCAACATACTAAGCAGTTTTATAATCAATAAAAATTGGGGGGAAATGTTTTCTACGTCACTATGCACCATTTTGAGAGCTTTCCCTCTAGCAGTACAATACAGGTGTCCCCCTCCCCTTGTTTGTGATCTCAGTTTAAAAAATCATTGCATTTTTGGGGACACCTGGGTGGCTCAGTTGGTTAAGCAGCTGCCTTCGGCTCAGGTCATGATCCCAGCGTCCTGGGATTGAGTCCCGAATCAGTCTCCTTGCTCAGCAGGGAGCCTGCTTCTCCCTCTGCCTCTGCCTGCCTCTCTGTCTGCCTGTGCTCACTCCTGCTCGCTCTCTGACGAATAAATAAATAAAATCTTAAAAAAAAAAATCAATGCATTTTTTAATTGACATAAAGATCAGTTGAGTACATTGATATAAAGATCAGTGTAAAAGAAAAGCTAGTCCATTTTTGATGAGTTTTCACATTTAAAAGAAAAAATCAGATTAAGCCATGAGAATAGTCAAAATTTTATTTGTTTATTTTCAAATATTTTTAAAATTTATTAGAGAGAGAGTGAGCGAGCATGGGGCAAGAGGGAATGGGAGGGACAGAGGGAGACAGAGATGCAGACTCCTGGTGAGACTCCATCGCAGGACCCTGAGCCAAAGGCAGATGCTTAACTGACTGAGCCATGCAGGCACCCCCAGAATAGAAAATAATTTTAGAGGATGGTAAAGGAAATTTGCTTTAAACCATTTACACTGACTACATGGGGCAGTTTGCTTTGAGCAGAAAGCACACAAACAAGGCTTATGACATAAATAAATGAATAAAAAACTTTCATTGTAGTCATAGACAAGGAGTAATGGTTTGGCAGTATGCTTTTGAGAAATTAGCTCAGGGACTGACAGCTACATTATTAAGCATGAAAAGAATTTTTATGAAGAGCAAACATACATCTATTTTCCTGCATTTGAAAACTTTATTCATTAGTGAAACAGCTCATTTAGATTTCCCTAAAGAAAACCCTGCTGTACAAACTTCAGGAGTCAGGCTTGCATTTCAGAATTCTTAAAAACATGCCCAAATGATGAAGAAGATTAATTACCCTCATCTAGTGAACATCAAGACAAAGGTGAAGCCAAGAAGAAAGCTGGAGGGGGGACCACAGGAAAATTGAGGGCAAGTTGAAGCTCACCTTAAGGTACCCTTCCTCATCTTGCTTTTCAGTGTTACCTTTCCCCACCACCTTCTGCCCCCCCAAAGTATCCCCCAAAACTTCTCAGCCCCCAAACAAATCCATATTCAGTAGGAATAACACCTAAAACCTAAAAACCTCACCCTTGGAAATGTAAGACTTTCAGTTGCCCTGTGCATGTCATGAAAAAGGTAGTTATTGAGCCTCCTATATAAGGGTTGTTCCAGGAAGAACTGAGTCCCCTGGGATCTTTGGGAGAAAGGATGGCACTCATATGTATGGCAAATGAATATTCATGGAGAGTCTTTAGGACAGTTAATGGGCAAAACTAAATGTAGGTGACTAATGGGAGTGGGAAGCCTCTCAGGACAGCTAAGTCCTTGAGCATATGGATTAACACTCAAAACAGAAAGCCTAACAAGCAAAGTATGGACACCCATGATCAGCAGTTCCCAAGACTGATGTCAATGCTAGAATACAAAATTGTTCCAAATGGATGAAAGATCTAAAAAATATTTGGAAAGAAATAATCAAAGAAATCATTAGTAATTTCCTTTATAACTTGAGAGTAATGAAAGACTTGCAAATTATGAGTCAAACTCTAGAAAGCTACAAAAGAAAAGATTAGTTTACATATAAGACTACACTAACAAACAAACCAACCAGGGGCGTCTGGATGGTGCAGTTGGTTGGGCATCCAACTCTTGGTTTCAGCTCAGGTTGTGATCTCAGAGTCGTGGGATTGAGCCCCTCATTGGGATCCATTCTCAGTGCACAGTCTGCTTGGGATTCTCTCTCCCTCTTCCTCTGCCCCCACATCCTCTTAAATAAATAAATAAAAACAACAACAACAACAAAAATACCCCACAACATTTGCCTGGCTTAAAATATAGTAAGAAAAGGCATAGGATAAATGACGAACTGGGAAACCTTTTGTAACTTAAATCACAAAATAAAAAGACACTATCCTTCCTAAAATCTATATGAAAAAGCCCAAGTGCAAAATAGAAAAATGAACAGTATAGCAAAAGAAATGTACATAGATGACCAAGCTCACCAATAATAGCAGAAATGCAGATTAAAATACATCAAGTGACTCTTTCTCACCTACATATTTCAAATGAACAAATATTTCCGAGTTTGACAGCACATGCTGTAGGCAAGGCTGAGAGGAAACCCTCATAAAACATTGCTGGCGGGAAAGCAAACTATAACTTGTATGGAAGGGAGTTTTGTAATGTCTCATGAAATTACAGATGCATTTATTCTGTGAGAACCCCTCTTCTGGGAGTCTATCTGAAATATATTTCTGAACATTTATGTAATGACAGATGCACAGGGTTATTGATTGCAAAAGATTGGAAACAACCCAGACATGCATGATATAGGACTAGGTAAACTACCGTGAGTTCATATCATGGGGTTCTGTGCAGCCATAAAAATGGACAGAGAAAGATGCTGATACGGTGTGGACTCTGGGCTCTTTTTGTTCAGTGCAAAGTGCGAGATGCAAAACCTTGAATGCAGCGAACTATGTTTTGTGCAATTCAGGAGTGGAAGATGAGAATACATCTATATATTTGCCTCTGTTTGCAGGAAGAAATCCTGGAAGGTTAAATAAACGGCTTACTAAAATGGCTGCCTCTAGGGAGTGGGAGGTGGAAGGGAAGAAAATGGAGGAAGGAAGCAAGAATTATCTGAATTAACCTTTTCACATAGTTTATACTCCGAAGCACACCAATGTTTTACATACGCAAAGATAAAATGTATTTAGAATGTCAACAAATGCCTAACTTGAAAATAGAAAGAAATAGGGGTGCCTGAGTGGCTCAGTGGGTTAAAGCCTCTGCCTTCGGCTTGGGTCGTGATCCCAGGGTCCTGGGATCGAGCCCCGCATCCGGCTCTCTGCTCAGTGGGGAGCCTGCTTCCCCCTCTCTCTCTGCCTGCCTCTCTGCCTGCTTGTGATCTCTGTCTGTCAAATAAATAAATAAAACCTGTAAAAAAATAGAAAGAAATAATAGAATAATTGAAATAAATGCTCTAACTTCATTCAAATTGATAACATCACTTCAGAGAGAGAAACTATATTTCAGGAGACTTTAGGATACAGAACTTGTACGGTGCATCCTCCGTGTACATTCTTTGTCGTGTGGGCGGAAACAAGAACAGCGAGAAAATGAAGTGTGGTTGTCAGGACCAGCCTAGTTTAAGAGAGGCAGGGTCCTGGTGCTGTTTGTGGGACCTGAAGCCAGAGTAGAGTGGATGCTTATATACTATGTATCTGAATGTTTAAAAGCTGTCAGTCAAGCTAGCAGACTGTTAAATAAAATAGGTTCTCTCCCCCTACCTTGACAGGTGTACCTTGGTCAGGAGTGGAAAGCCAGGTTTAAATGTAGGATTCCTTGGACTCCTGGGTCTCCATAGCACACTGTGGCAGCTTAGAGGTTTGCCACCTTTCTCTTCCTATTTTAGTATCTGTACCACACCGCGAGAAGGCTCCCATGCATATGTATGAATACCCCACTCCGGGTTTTTAGGTTCCACCCACCCTTTTACAACACTGAGCAATTCTTTCGCCATCCCTGTAGCCCCGCAGAGTGCACACTGGCTGGGGCGTCTTAGGAAAACGGTCGCCCAGGCTCTGGGAACAGGCTTGGGGCCTTTTGGGAAGGGAATTCCCAGATCTGGGGGTCTCCAAAATATGATCTAGAAGAGGGAGCACATCTTCTTAACCCTTCCTTAGTCCCCCTGCCCAGATCTAAGTCGGCCTTGAGGGACAGTATGGCAAGATGATTTATTATAGCATGAAATTGTATTTATTCTCTTCATATTATCCATTCCTTTATTTCAAATAAGTCGTAGTATTTCCCTGCCTCAGGGACTTCCTGCAGGCCAGAAAATTTCATGTCAGGTAAGGTGCTCATGTGAGGTAAGATGCTAGGGCAGGCAGAAGCAAGTGACTTTGGTTTTGTTTTTGTTTTTGAGGACAGCAAGAGGGAGACGTGGAGAAATTTGTTGTCAACTGGACATGGCTGGAAGTTGGACATCCCGGAGGAATGGGGATCTGTTAGGAAGAAGAGGAGATGATGTGTGCTGAGGTTATCATCTTGAGCTGTGTGGTGGTAATTCTCAAGGCTGATGGAATGTAGTTTTGGATCTGGTCCATTTGATAATGGAACTCACACTAACAGGTAGCAGCTTGAGGCTTGGTTCTAAAGAGGAAGAAGGTATTACTGTTTGTGATAAGATTTACCCTTTCAGGGCACCTAGCTGGCTTGTTGGGGGTCCTTTGGCTCCGTTCATGATCCTGGAGTCCTGGGATCAAGCCCCGCATTGGGCTCCCTGCTAGGGCTCTCTGCTTGGTGGGGGAGCATGCTTTTCCTTCTCCCTCTGCCTACCACTTCCTCTGCTTGTGCTCTGTCTCTCTCTGTGTCAAATAAATAAATAAAATTTGAAAAAAAAAAAAAGAGAGAAGGTTTATGCTTTCAGTGTGCTGAAATTTTGGTTATTTAATTAGTACTACTTATCTAATCTGATCATCAGCTTACTACATTGGCCACATGTGAGATGCCATACATACATGCAGGGAAATAGAGAAAATTCTTCTTTTTTCCCACTGAAAATATCTCTGACATAGATGGTCTTACCTACTAAACAAGTGACTCTTTTTTTCCTTGGTGTCATCCAGTCCTTCCCAGGTTTTACATGGGGAATAATGTCTAGTAAAGTATGCATACGGGTCTATGTGTGGTTACATAGTAGCTTAGAGTAGTGGGATACTAAATGTGGTCTCAAAGATTCTGTGGACCGGTGATGGTACATGAACTGTAAGTTAACACTCCCAGCAGGTAAATAGAGTGGGAGAAAGAGCCTTAGAAGCATTTAAAAACTACATGAATGAACCTTTAAAACGTGCTAAGTAAGGGACGCCTGGGTGGCTCAGTGGGTTAAAGCCTCTGCCTTCGGCTCAGGTCATGATCCCAGGGTCCTGGGATTGAGCCCC
>RCUC01102247.1:0-14116 GCA_003697995.1 Taxidea taxus jeffersonii
GTTTTTTTTTTTAATTCCAAATCTAGTGCTCTGAAGACACTGTTCTGTCTAATCTTTGATCTCTGAGTCATTGCCCCATCCCTCCTCTCTTAGAATCTGCTCTGGGTCACATTTGCCCTAGAGAACTAAGAAGGATGAGCAGACCAACAACAAATTATGGCCCCAAGATAGCAAGAGGACTTCTGTAAGCAAAGTCTTCATTATCAAGCAAGAAATATGCTGTTTACAAAGGAAACTATCACAAATTCTTTTTTCACATGATGTTGTGGTTTCCATTAGCAAGGATAAGAAAAAAACAATGCCAGGCAGTGACATCAAAGTAACAGTACATTGCAATCCACTTGACCTTCTCTGTTGATACACCACAGCACCACAGCCTGTAATCCCCTCCAGATCAATGCACCAAGAAAATGCCATTTCCTTAGTGGAATATAAAATTCAGGAGATTTTCACTGATGGGGGGCTATGCTTTACACACATGGGTACGTGTGTATGTGGATTCCTTCTCCCGCTTTTTACAAAAGGCAATTGTGATTATTACCTTTTGAGTAAAAGTTGTCACCAAGCTGTCATTAAAAACCATTTGTTAGGGACACCTGGGTGGCTCAGTTGGTTAAGCAGCTTGCCTTTGGCTCAGGTCATGATCCCAGCGTCCTGGGATCAAGTCCCACATCGGGCTCCTTGCTTGGCGGGGAGCCTGCTTCTCCCTCTGCCTCTGCCTGCCTCTCTGTCTGCCTGTGCTCGCTCCTGTGCTCTCTCTCTATCTGACAAATAAATGAATAAAATCTTTAAAAAAAAAAAAAACAAACATTTGTTAAATCTTCAAATGGCAAAATATGTTTTATCTTTGATTGTAACTGTTTATTCACTTTTCTTCCAACTAGATGCTGACCAGCTTACAAAGGTACTCCATAAACATTTCATAATGAATGTCTACACAAGGTTATCTAGTTCAAATTTTAGAAAAAGATAGTTACAAATGCACAATAAAAGAACAAAAGCCTAATAACAATAATGAAAGTATAAAAAAGGCATCAAAGTTGTTGACCAAAGAGCCAGGTTCCCATTCTGGCTCTGCCCCTTACTGAGTATTTAACCTTGGGTGGGTCTCAATTCCTAAATCTATTTCCTCATCTGCAAAGTGGAATTTCTCCCATTTGCTCTGCTAACCCTTAGAGGGTTAGCATAAGAATCAAACGAGCCAATGGACTATAAGGTGTTTTGCAAACTGTAAAATATCTTGCCAATGGTATTTATTTTTTTCAATGAAAAGTTGTTTTAGGGGTGCCTGGGTGGCTCAGTCACTTAAGCATCTGCCTTCAGCTCAGGTCACAATCCCAGGGTCCTAGGACTGAGCCTTGCATCGGGCTCCTTATTCAGTAGGGAGCCCTCACTTTCCCCCTGCTCCCTGCTCCTGCTTTCTCTCTGACAAATAAATAAAATTTTTTAAAAAATGTTTTTTAGGGGTGCCTGGGTGGCTCAGTCAGTTAAGCATGTACCTCCCCCTGGGGCCATGATCCCAGGGTCCTGGGATCCAGCCCTGCATCAGGCTCCCTGCTCAGCAGGAAGCCTGCTTCTCCCTCTCCCACTCTCCCTGCTTGTCTTCCCTCTCTCACTGTCTGTCTCTCCCTGTCAAATAAATAAATAAAATATTTTTAAAAATAATAATGATAAAATATAATAATGTTTTTAAAGTGACATGCAGGGGTGCCAGGATGGCTCAGTCAGTTAAGCATCTGCCTTCGGCTCAGGTCATGATTCCATCCTGGGATCGAGCCCCACATCGGGCTCCCTGTTCAGCAGAGAGCCTGCTTCTCCCTCTCCCTCTGCCTGCTGCTCTGCCTGCTTGTGCTATCTCTGTCAAATAAATGAATAAAATCTTTTTAAGAAAATTTTTAAAAAGTGACATGCATTTTACTAGGATGTAAGTTATTATTGGGGAAAACAGACTGGAGAATTGCAAGCCTAGGCAGACTGAGAGCAGGGCCGTTCTCTCTCACCTCATCAATTCTGTAAGTAGTCTAGAGGAGACCTATTCCTGCTCTCTGCTATTTCTTATTTCTATGTCTTCTCTGAGTCACAGTTGCTTTATATCAATCTCTCTGAGCCTGTTACACCATCTACTACCTAGGAATAAAACAGGCCTTACTGGGACACCTGGGTGGCTCAGTGGGTTAAAGCCTCTGCCTTCAGCTCAGGTCATGGTCCCGGGGTCCTGGGATCGAGCCCCGTCGGGCTCTTTGCTCAGCGGGGAGCCTGCTTCCTCCTCTCTGCCTCTCTGCCTGCCTCTCTGCCTGCTTGTGATCTGTCTGTCAAATAAATAAAAATCTAAAAAAAACAAAAAACAAAAAACAGGCCCTACTCACTCTAGATGGTTTGCTGGGAGGCTTATATATGAGATCACTGTTGCTAAGGTCTCTTTGCCAGCCACAGAGTGATATACAATTTGGTAGCATTTTCCTAAAGGTGATAGGTAAGAAATTTGGTAATATTTTCCTAAAGGTGATGAATTTTCAGGAATCGTTTAAAGTGCACAGGCTGAGGGTATGAGAGGCACTGGCTGGCACATCCCAGGAAAAAACAAACTAGGCTTCACTGTCTTGGACTGGATCACACATTACCTTATACAAATTCCATTCTGTGAAGGCCTTAGAAAAAGTAAAATATGTCCTTTCACATCCATTGGCTTATTCAACCTTCCCAGTACTCGTGCCAACCAAGACTTATTATGCCCATTTTACTGACAGGGGAACTGAGGCTGGAGATTCTCTCAGAATCATGCAACTGGTAAATGGGTACATCTGGGATGAACTCTTCCAACAGCAGTGGGAGAAGACACAGCTGCTTAGATAAAAGATGTGGCCTCACACGGATGGCCCATTTCTCATCCTTCCCTGACATAACTTTCTATTCAAGCCATTAAACCTATCTTCTGTCTTTTACAAATCCTTCATGTTTCTCACTCTGGTGAAGGTGCCCAGAGGAACAACTATGATAGCAGGTAGATTTAGATGCAATAGGGTGACAGCTGTGGAGGGGCAAGAAGACATTTCTACAGGAGGGGAAGGTGGTCAGTGTTCACACATCCTCCCCTGAAAGAGCTCTAATTGCTGAGGGAGTGGGTACTGTCTGTTAGAAATGCCCGGCTCTTACGTCACATTCCGATTCTACACACCAGCCCAAAGCGGGAAAACACCCAGTGCTCTCCCACCTCTGCCTTCATAAATATGTCACCTTCGGGCTTAGGCAAGTCAAGAACATTCCTCAGTCACAAAAATGCTAGGGCTCCCTGTTCACGTGTAAACCCCTTTTTACTACCTAGAATTCTTCCTTTGTTAATTCATGTGTCTGCTCTTATTTAAAATCTAATTCAAATATCAAAAATTGGAAACAGCCCTGAAGTCCATAAGTCTGGAGACCAATATAAATAATGATAATACATTAATTCAATGAACCATTAAGCAGTCATTAAAAACAATAAAGTAGATGTGGCAAAACTGCCAGAATACAATGTTTCAGGGAACTAGTAAAGGGAAGAGCAGGGTGCACAGTATGTTCCCGTTTTTATAAAGAGAGATATTAAATATTTTAGTATTTATTTCAATATAAATAAATATTATTTTTGCAAAAATATTAAACACAGGGACGCCTGGGTGGATCAGTTGGTTAAGCCACTACCTTCGGCTCAGGTCATGATCCCAGAATCCTGGGATCGAGTCCCGCATTGGGCTCTTTGCTCAGCAGGGAGCCTGCTTCTCTCTCTGCTTGTGTTCTCCCCCTCTCTCTCTGACAGATAAATAAATAAATAAAATCTTTAAAAAAAAATAAACATAACACATACCTCATTTTATTGTGCTTTGCCTTTTTTTTTTAGAAATCGAAGGTGTGCGGCAGCCCCACATCGAGCAAGTCCATGAGCACCATCTTTCCAACACCACTTGCTCACTTCATGTCTCTATCACATTTAGGTAATCCTCACAATATTTCAAACTTTTTCATCATTATTATATTTGTCATGGTGATCTGTATCAGTGATTACAACTTGCTGAAAGCTCACATGATTGCATTTTTCAGCAATGAAGTATTTTTTAATTAAAGCATGTACAATTTTTGAGACACAACGTTATTGCACATTTAAGAGACTAAAATATAGTGTAAACATGACTTTTAAAAGCACTGGGAAACCAAAAAATTCATTTGACTCACTTTACTGTAGTGATGTGGAACTGAACCCACGATATCTTTGAGGTATGCCTGTGTTAGAGAAGGCAGTTAGGTTCTGACAGGATACCTAGAGATCAGCAGTGAGGAAGTCATGAGCAGCTATCGGGAAGGTCAAAAGCTTGTCGCTACAGCACTCCACAAGAATCCAGATCCAACCAGACCAGCAAAGATGGCCAATGCCAACACAGGAAACCCCTGACCAAATTAAGAAAAAAACAGGGAAGTCCTGCCTCCCATCCCAAGTAGTAAATATTCAACCCCATAGGTAACTACTCTCAATAAAAGATAGAAACCCAGCCCTCAGGGTACAAAGCTCTCTCTCCTGTGCCCAGAGCTCTCCTATCTCCAGAATGCGCTTTTCACGTTAACAAACTTTTCTGCTTGTGTTATTCATCCAGTTTTATGTGTTTGTTTTTTAATTCATTCTGGTGACAAGATCAAGAACCTTTGGTGACTCCTTTTGGTCTGGCTGGATCAAGGCACCAGGGCCCAGGGTCTCCCCAGTTTGCACAGCAACACCCATATAAGTTTAACTGGCATAAAAAATTTCTACAAGAGTACATAAGAACTATTAACACTGGGGGCCCCTGGGAGGCTCAGTGGGTTAAGCCTCTGCCTTTGGCTCAAGTCATGAACTCAGGGACCTGGAATCAGCCCAGCATTGGGCTCTCTGGTCGGCAGGGACCCTGCTTCCCCCTGCCTCTCTACCTGCCACTCTGCCTACTTGTGATCTCTCTCTGTCAAATAAATAAATAAAATCTTTATTAAAAAAAAAAAAGAACTATTAACACTGGTTGACTTTGGTTGAGGAGACATATTTTCATTGTGTATCTTTGGTACTGTTTAATTTTACCATAGCATATATTAATCTTTCAGTTAAAAAACAACTTAAAAAAATGAACTCAACCTATTTTTCCCTCAAGAGCTTTCCTTGTCCATCCTCCTTCTTAAATATCTCCTAAATCTCATTACCTCCCTCCCTCACCCTCCACTGTCCCAGACTAACCGTCCTGGATTGATTGTGCTTTGTTCCTGGAGACAAAAACCTAGAGGAGGTATATTTTTTTATAAATATATATAATTTTTTTTAAGATTTTATTTCTTTATTAGACACACAGAGATTACAACTAGGCAGAGAGGCAGGCGGGGCTGGGCGGGGGTGGGCGGGGGAAAGGGGGGCAGGCCCCCTGCTGAGCAGAGAGCCCCATATGGGGCTCGATCCCAGGACCCTGAGATCATGACCTGAGCCCAAGACAGAAGCTCAACCCACTGAGCCACCCAGGCGCCCCTATATAATTATTTTAAAAGAATAGCACTTTTAGAATAGCACTAAGTATCCAGGATGATTAGTTTAATTGAAAGCTATTAAAGGCACATTTCCAGTCACACCCATTTGCAGGGCAATCTTGAATTACAGAGTTGTCTGAGGGTCGATTTGGGGATGTTTGCTTTGAGTGCCAAACCGCTGCTCAGGATTCTGTCCCATCACACACGCCACCAGCTAACTCCCCTCTCCTCCACTGCTGGGACAGTTCTGTAATTAGTCTCACTGATTCCATTGTTTCTCTTCCTCCCATTCCATAAGCCATCTCCACACTGCAATCTGAACCTGCTAAAATTTAAATGATACTGATATTCCTCATTGCCCTTGAGGTAAAATCCACTTTCCTTTTTTTTTTTTTTAACTTTTTTGTTTTATTTCTATTTGTTTTCTAAAATCTACTTTCTTGGGGGTGCCTGGGTGGCTCAGTCGTTAAGCATCTGCCTCAGTCATTAAGTGGCTCAGGTCAGGATCCCAGAGTCCTGGGATTGAGCCCCGTATCAGGCTCTTTGCTCAGCGGGGAGCCTGTTTCTCCCTCTCCAACTCCCCCAGTGCTGTGTTCCCTCTCTCCCTATCTCTCTTTGTCATAAATAAAATATGTGAATAAATAAATAAATAAATAAATAAAATCTACTTTCTTTAACACGGTTTACAAGAACCTCCAGATCTGGATTCTTCAGCCTCAGCCTCCTCCCTGCCCCCTTCCCACTAGAAGCCTCAGGGCCTGCCCCTCCCCCAAACTCCAGCTGAGCTGCAGAGGCAATGAACTTCCTGCTCCCTGAACAAGCAGAGTGCTCTCTCTGGCCCCCCAACTCTTTGTATCTGCTCTTTGCTCTTTGAGGACCCTCCCCACCTGACCCACCAAACTTGACTGTGGAGCAGTGACCGAAGAATATGTTACCACAGGCTTTCCTCTCTGGTGATCGCTTCCCTCCTGTTGGAACAAGCATCCTTTCTATTAAAAGTGATAAATCTCTTGTTCACATGGCAGATAGTTCTGATTGTTACTTTTGCTTTCAGCAAACCTCTAAAAAGGGAAAGAAAACCTATATGGTATAGAGGGTGAGAAGAAATCAAATATTAAGGCCAAAAACTAACTCCTAGCAGCCAGGCAGAAGTTACCGGGTGGGGGTCAACTCAAGTTCTTTACATCCAGACTTCTACAAGGTCAAGTTCTTTACAGATTTCTACAAGGGACCCTCCTGTCATAGACCCAAAGGTCTAGCAATCTAGGTTCATCGCAAAGGTGTGATGGCCTTTCCAAGCTTACTCAGAAATCTGTGAATCTCTTGGATGGCACTTCCTCTCCCACCCTGACCTAGAAACCCAGCCCTGCTTTCATTTTGATCTTCACCAGGGGAATTTTGTGGGTACCTGTGCACCAACAGAGAGCACTTTTAAAGGCTTTGGCCTTGGACTTAAGAATTTAAATTTCTTCATGTATGTCCCCCCAACAACACAGAACAGAGACCAGCTTTTTCTGGTTCTTTTGTCATGTCTGCACCACACCCCTTCCTTAAAATCTGTCCTATACACCCAGATAACTCCAGTTAACAATGAACTCCCCCCATATTCGATGGCAACCAATTATTCAATTTTTCACTTAATTATATACTGTCTGAATTGTTCTCTAACAACTACCAAAGCACTTTCAACAAAAGGTGAACGGAAAAATACCAAGCTGGTGGTCAAAAGATTTAGCTTCCAGAAAGTCAAGAGTCTGCCACTAACTCTCTGTGTAATCTTGAGCAAATCACCTTTCCGGTCCTCAGTGCTCCCTGCAGAATAAGGGTGGGGTACTGATCTCGAAGGATCTTCCAGGCTACGGGTCCATGACTGAGCTCCTCAAAGTTCAGGAGCACAGTCCACATCCTTTCTCAAGACACATAATGAGAGCTCTATTAAGACTTGAATGAAAGCCATTGATGAAGAGGTTGCCTGGCCCCAGCCCTTCTAGACGGAACCAACATGCAACAACAGATGACTCTGTCTTCCTTGAAGAGCTCTCTATGTTTACAAATGAGTCTACAACTTCACTGATACAAACCTAATAACTTTTAATATCTTGTTCTGCTGGAAAGTCATTTCTTACAATAAACTTACATCTCTCCATATCAACCTTCAAGAAACCTGGGAAACTATCAATAATGGCTTAAAGCATCAGCTTCAGACTCGCCTTACGTCCTCTCACTCCAGAACTCCTTTCTGCTCAGAAAACAAACACTCATGCTAGACCACTGATTTGTCATGGTCTCAACCTTACTGCCCATACCCCCACTGTCCTCACTAGGTAAGCCACGTGATTATGTGAATCATTGACCAACACCGAAGGGAAAAAGATAAACAAAAACAAATACCTTTCTGGGAATTTCACTTAGAAAACCAAGTACAATGGCAAAAACAAAAAAGGAAAACCCACACCCACAAAACAAAAAACAACAACAGCAAAAAAACAATTCTTTAAGCTTTGGGGGATGTGGGGAGTATGGAACTCTCAAGAGCTGGTTTCCGAAGGGCATTGCATACCAGACAATGTGGTACAAGAGGTTCCCGGCTGTTGTGTCAATGAAGCCTTTCAGACCTTCCACACTACTTCACTTGTTCCCCTAAAGTAGCGCTTTCTGGAAGCTCAGCTCTCAGCTGGCGAGAACAGTGAACCCTGTGCCATTTGTCTATCAACTTCTTTAAAAAGAAAAACCTCCTGTACAGCTGTCTTGTTTTGCATTTTCTATTCTGTACTTCAGTACACATAATGACAAACAGTGGAGGCTAGGGGCTCTTTTAAAACTGTAAAGAAAGAAGAAATTAAAAAGTACCCAGAAGTCTCTGTTTTCACTATTGGAGGAAAGTCTGCAAACCATAGAAACCAGCACTAATTAAAAAAAAAAAAAAACAGGGGCGCCTGGGTGGCTCAGTGGGTTAAAGCCTCTGCCTTCGGCTCAGGTCATGATCTCAGGGTCCTGGGATGGAGCCCCGCATCGGGCTCTCTGCTCGGCGGGGAGCCTGCTTCCCTTCCTCTCTCTCTGCCTGCCTCTCTGCCTCCCTGTGATCTCTGTCTGTGAAATAAATAAATAAAATCTTTAAAAAAAAAAAAAAGTCAGTCTTGAGCACTGAGAATAAACAATAAGGCACTCTTCAGGCTTTAGGATATTAAGGGGAAAAAAATGGTGCACAGCCCATCCATCTTTTCCAAATCAAATAATGCAACTTTTCAAAATTTGAATGTAAAAAATCATTTTTTATGTTAATTGCACCTCAGTGAATTAACTTTTTTAAAAATCTTCACATGCAACCAACCTATTGGCACTACCATAGAAGAAGTATTGGTGCAGATAATCCAAAGTAAATATTCCCAAAGGCACTTTTTTCCAAAAGCATTTTTTCTACATTTTTTATAGAAATTAATAGAGCCTACAGCGCCTAAAAGAACTGAAACTAAATGGTTTCTTCAAATAATATTAAAAAAAACAAGACCTCTAGGGGAACTTGGGTGGTTCAGTTGATTAAGTGTCTGCCTTCCGGTCAGGTAATGATCCCAGGGTCCTGGGTTCGAGCCCTGAGTCAGGCTCCCTGCTCAGCAAGACCCTGCTTCTCCCTCTCCTCCCCCCTTCTGCTCTCTCTCACTATCTCTCTCAAATAAAGAAAATCTTTAAAATTAAAAAAAAACTCTGATGTTGAAAATTGGTGTTTAAAGGAATATTGTTTTAAAGGAACTATCAATGCTTTTCATTTAAAAAACGAACAATGGCTTAATATAGCAAGAACTCAAATGAACTGATAAGAAAAACTTGAGAAAGTGGCAAAGTAAATTATAAAATAGAAAATAGCCAAAGTATGAGGAAATGTTCATACTGAATAATAGCAACCAAAGAGTTGATATTAAAATAAAATAACATTTTTTTCTTGTCTCTCAATTTAGAAAAAAAAAATGAGACTACTTCGGTGCTGGTGACTGCCTTGAAATGGGTCCTTTCACCCATGATGAGGTACAAATGGGACAACCCTTCTAGTATGCAATTTGTTAAAATATATCACGAACCTTAAAAATGTCTATATTCTTCAGAATGGCAGTTCCGTTTGCAGGAATTGGACCTAAAGAAAATAACCTGGCTCTGGAGAACGGTATGGAGTTTCCTCAAAAAGTTAAAAATAGAACTACCCTACCAACCAGCAATTGCACTACTAGGAATTTACCCAAAGGATAAAAAAATACTGATTCAAAGGGGTACATACACCCCAGTGTTTATAGCAGCACTAACAACAACAGCCAAATTATGGAAAGAGCCTAAATGTCCTTCAACTGATGAATGGATAAAGAAGATGTGGTATGAGGTGCCTGGGTGGCTCAGTCATTAAGCTTCTGCCTTCAGCTCAGGTCATGAGGATAGAGCCACATCGGGCTCCCTGCTCATCAGAAAGCCTACTTCTCCCTCCCCTACTCCCCCTGCTTGTGTTCCCTCTCTCACTCTTTCTCTGTCAAGTAAATAAATAAAATCTTTAAAAAAAAAAAAAAAGATGAAGAAGATGTGGTATAGGGGCACCTGGGTAGCTCAGCTGGCTGAGCATCGGAGTCTGAATTTCGGCTCAGGTCAGGACCAAGCCCCACCTCTAGCTCTGCACTCAGCATGGAGTCTGCTTACCCCTCTACCTCTGCTCTTCCCCTCCCATCCCCCTCACTCTCTCTTGAGCTATCTCTAAAATAAATAAATAGTTTTTTAAAAAAAGAGATGTGGTATACATACACACAATGGAGTATTACTCAGCCATCAAAAGAATGAAATCTTGCCATTTGCAATAATGTGTATGGAGCTAGAGTATATTATTATAGTAAGTGAAATAAGTCAGTCAGAGAAAGACAAATATTATATGATGTCACGCATGTGGAATTTAAGAAAGAGATGAACATAGGGGAAGGGGAAAAAAACAGAAAGAGAAACAAACCATAAGAAACTCTTAACTATAAAGAACAAACTGAGGGTTGATGGAGGGAGGTGGATGGGGGATGGGCTAGATGGGTGATGGGCATTAAGGAGGGCACTTGCAATGAGTACTGGGTGTTGTATGTAAGGGATGAATCACAAACTTCTACACCTGAAACCAATTTTAGTATATATATTAACTAACTAGAATTTAAATAAAAACTTGAAATAAAAAATAAAAGTAAAGATTTTTATAAATAGAGAGTATAGAGCCCCCCCCAAAAAAAGAAAAAAGAAAACAATCCTGAATATGAAAAAGTTTGTTTACAAATATAGGCATACCTCAACTGACAAATGGACCAAGAAGATGTAGCATAGATATACAATGGAATATTACACAGCCATTATAAATGAAATCTTGCCATTTGCAATCATGTGGATGGAACTAGAGGGGATTATGCTAAGCAATATAAGTCAATCAGGGAAAGACAATTATCACATGATCTCACTGATATGTCGAATTGAAGAAGCAAGGCAGAAGATCATAGGGGAAGAGAGGAATAAATGAAACAAGATGAAACCAGAGCGAGAGATAAATCATAAGAGACTCTTAATAATAGGAAACAAACTAAGGGTTGCTGGAGGGGAAGGGGATTGAAGGCTGGGGTAACTGGGTGATGGACATTGGGGAGGGTATGTGTTGTAATGAGTACTGGGTTTTATATGAGACTGATGAATCACAGACCTGCACCCCTGAAACCAATAATATATGTGTTAATTAAAAATATACATATACAAATTAGAATGAAGAGTAAATGTTAAAATAGAAAACAAAAAACACAGGCATACCTCATTTTATTGCACTTCATTTTATTGAGGTTCACTGATACTGAATTTTTTACAATTGTAGAATTCGTGGCAACTCTAAACTGAACGAGTCTAGCGGCACCATTTTTTCAACAGCCTTTGCTCACTTTGTGTCTCTGTGTCACATTTTGGTAATTCTCACAATATTTCAAATTGTTTCATTATGATTATTTTCCTTAGGGTGATCTGTGATGTTACTATTGTCACTGTTTTAGGGTGCCATGAACCATGGCTATGAAATGGCAAACTTAATCATAAATGTTGTAGGTGTTCTGACTGCTCCACTGACCGGCCATTCCCCTGCCTCTCTCTCTCTCTCCTTGGACCTCTCCATTCCCTGAGACACAACAATATTAGAATTAGACCAATTAATAACCCTACAACAGCCCCTAAGTGTTTAAGGGAAAAGGAGAGTCACATGTCTCTCATTTTTTAATCAAAAGCTAGAAATGACTGAACTTAGTAAGGAAGTCTTGTCAAAAGCCAAGATAGGCCAAAAGCTAAGTCTCTGGATTCAGTTAACCAAGTTGTGAATGCAAAGGAAAAGTTCTTGAAGACAATTAAAAGTGCTACTCCCACGAACACACAAATGATAAAAAGCAAAACCACCTATTTCCCAATATGGAGAAGTTGTAATGGTCTGGCTAAATCAAACCAGCCACAATACTCCCTTAAGCCAAAGCCCGACCCAGAGCAAAGCCCTAACTCTATCCACTCCTGTGAAGGCTGAAAGAGGTGAGGAAGCTGCAAAAGAAGAGTGTGAAGCTAGCAGAGGTTGGTTCATGAGATTTGAGGAAAGAAGCCATTTCCATAACATAAAAGTGGAAGATGAAGAGGCAGGGGCTGATGTCAAAGCTGCAGAGTCACCCAGACAATCTAGCTAAGATGTTAATGAAAGTGGCTGCACTAGACAAGTTTTCAATGTAGATGAAACAGCCTTGCGTTGGAAGACGCCACCTGGAGCTTTCATAACTAGAAAGCAGAAGTCAATGCATGGCTTCAGGGCCTCAAAGCTTCAAAGGACAGGCTGACTCTCTTGTTAGAGGCTAATACAGCTGGTGAAGCCAATGCTGATTTACTATTCTGAAAATCCTAGACCTTTAAGAATTACGCAAAATCTACTCTGCCTGTACTCTAGAAATGAAACAAGGCCCACCTCTGAGATCTACTTCTCAGAAAAAAAAGATTCCTTTCAAAATATTACTGCTCCTGGACAATGTTTCTGGTCACCCAAGAGCTCTGATGGGGAGATGTACAATGAGAATAATACTGTTTTCATGCCTGCTAACCCAGCATCTGTCCTGCAGCTCATGGATCAAGGAGTTATTCCAACTTTCAAATCCTATTATTTAAGAAATGTATTTCATGGGGTGCTTGTGTGGCTCAGTGGGTTAAGCCTCTGGCTTTGGCTCAGGTCATGATCTCAGAGTCCTGGAATTGAGCCCCACATCAAGATCTCTGCTCAGCGGGGAATCTGCTTCCCACCCCCTTGCCTCTCTGCCTACTTGTGATCTCTCTCTCTGTCAAGATAAATAAATAAAATCTTTAATTTAAAAAAAAAGAAATGTTTTTTAATATTTTTTTTAATATTTTATTTACTTATTTCAGAGAGAGAGTGAGAGAGAGCATGAGATGGGAGAAGGTCAGAGGGAGAAACAGACTCCCCGTGGAGCTGGGAGGCCAAATAGGGACTCGATCCCAGTACTCCGGGATCATGACCTGAGCTGAAGGCAGTTGCTTAACCAACTGAGCCACCCAGGCACCCCAAGAAATGTTTTTCATAAGGATATTTCTACCAAACGATTCCTCTGATGGAGCTGGACAAAATAAATTGAAAACCATCTGGAAAGGATTCACCATTCTAGATGCCATAAGACTATTCGGGATTCATGGGAAGAGGTCAAAATAATAACATTAACAAGAGTTTGGAAAAAGTTGATTCCAACCCTCATGGATGGCCTTGAGGGGTTCAAGAGTTCAGTAGAGGAAGTAACTATAGGCTGGTGGAAACAGCAAGAGAATGAGCATTAGAAGTGGGGCCTGAGATGTGACTGAAGGCTGCCATCTCACAATCAAACTTGAAGGGACGAGAAGCTGCTTCTTAGGATGAGCAAAGAAAGTGGTTTCTTGAGATGGAAACCTCTCCTAGTGAAGGTGCTATGAAGACCGTTGAAATGACAACAAAGGACTTGGAATATTACATAAATGGAGTTCATAGAGCAGCAGCAGGATTTGAGAAGACTGACTCCGGTTTTGAAACAAGTTCTGCTGTAGCTCAATGCTATCAGATAGAATCACATGCTAGAGAAATCATTTGTGAAAGGAAAAGTCAGGGGCGCCTGGGTGGCTCAGCGGGTTAAAGCCTCTGCCTTCGGCTTGGGTCATGGTCTCAGGGTCCTGGGATCCAGCCCCGTGTCGGGCCCGTGTCGGGCTCTCTGCTCGGCGGGGAGCCTGCCTTCCCCCACCTCTCTGCCTGCCTCTGCCTACTTGTGATCTGTGCCTGTCAAATAAATAAATAAAACCTTAAAAAAAAAAAAAAGAAAAGAAAGGAAAAGTCAATCACTACGGCAAACTTCAAGGTTGTCCTTTTATATATATATATATATATTTTTTTTTTTTTTAATTTATTTGTCAGAGAGCGCGAGCACAGGCAGAGGCAGAGGGAGAAGCAGGCTCCCTGCCAAGCAAGGAGCCCGATGTGGGACTCGATCCCAGGACGCTGGGATCATGACCTGAGCCGAAGGCAGCCGCTTAACCAACTGAGCCACCCAGGTATCCCCCCCCC
>RCUC01102249.1:0-62572 GCA_003697995.1 Taxidea taxus jeffersonii
AGAGCCCAGAAATAGACCCTCAACTCTATGGTCAACTAATCTTCGATAAAGCAGGAAAGAACATCCAATGGAAAAAAGACAGCCTCTTCAACAAATGGTGTTGGGAAAATTGGACAGCCATATGCAGAAAAATGAAATTGGACCATTTCCTTACACCACACACAAAAATAGACTCAAAATGGATGAAGGACCTCAACGTGAGAAAGGAATCCATCAAAATCCTTGAGGAGAACACAGGCAGCAACCTCTTTGACCTCAGCTGCAGCAACTTCTTCCTAGGAACAACGCCAAAGGCAAGGGAAGCAAGGGACAAAATGAACTATTGGGACTTCATCAAGATCAAAACCTTTTGCACAGCAAAGGAAACAGTCAACAAAACCAAAAGACAACTGACAGAGTGGGAAAAGATATTTGCAAACGACATATCAGATAAAGGGCTAGTACCCAAAATCTACAAAGAGCTTAGCAAACTCAACACCCAAAGAACAAATAATCCAATCAAGAAATGGGCAGAGAACATGAACAGACATTTCTGCAAAGAAGACATCCAGATGGCCAACAGACACATGAAAAAGCGCTCCACATCACTGGGCATCAGGGAAATACAAATCAAAACCACAATGAGATACCAGCTCACACCAGTCAGAATGGCTAAAATGAACAAGTCAGGAAATGACAGATGCTGGCGAGGATGTGGAGAAAGGGGAACCCTCCTACACTGTTGGTGGGAATGCAAGCTGGTGCAACCACTCTGGAAAACAGCATGGAGGTTCCTCAAAAAATTGAAAATAGAGCTACCTTATGACCCAGCAATTGCACTACTGGGTATTTACCCTAAAGATACAAACGTAGTGATCCGAAGGGGCACGTGTACTCGAATGTTTATAGCAGCAATGTCCACAATAGCTAAACTATGGAAAGAACCTAGATGTCCATCAACAGATGAATGGATAAAGAAGAAGTGGTATATATATACAATGGAATACCATGCAGCCATCAAAAGAAATGAAATCTTACCATTTGCGACAACATGGATGGAACTAGAGCGTATTATGCTTAGCGAAATAAGTCAACTGGAGAAAGACAACTATCACATGATCTCCCTGATATGAGGAGTGGAGATGCAACAGGGGTGGGAGTTAAGGTGGTAGGAAAAGTAAAAATGAAACAAGATGGGATCGGGAGGGAGACAAACCAAAAGAGACTCTTAATGTCATAAAACAAACTGAGGGGGGTGGGGGGAAGAGGGGTTGGGAGAGGGTGGTGGGGTTACATTATATGTTTAAATAAAGCTTAAATATAAAAAAAAAGATAATTGACTTTTTAAGGCAAAATGATAATGATGTATTGTGAAATTTATAATAAATATAGAAGTAAATCTATGATGATAATAGCACAGAGGATGGGAGGAATGGAAATAAACTGCTATAATGTTTTTATATTACATACAAAATATAACATTTGGACATAGACAATGAGAATTTAACAACAAATACTGTAAACCCAAAGCAATCACTACATAAATAGATGAACAGGTGGTATCAACAAGCCACTAGAGGAGGTGAGATGGACCAGAAAATATTCAAGCTAAAAGAAGGCAGGAAAAGGTGAAAAAGAAGAAAACAAGTGAAACAAATAATAAAATAGCAAGATGGCAGATTTAAATCCAAACATACTTAAAATAAATTAAATGTAAATAATCTAAGCACTCCAATTAAAAGAATGTCAGGCTGGATTCTTTTTTGGTTGGCGGGGGAGGACGAGGGAGGGGTTGAGAGAGGATCTTAAGCAGGCTCCATGCCCTCACAACTCTGAGATCATGACCTGAACCTAAATCAAGAGTTGGATGCTTGACATGATTGGAACTGGAGGGGATTATGCTAAGTGAAGTAGGTCAAGCAGAGAAAGACAATTATTATATGATTCCACTCATATGTGGAACATAAGCACATTACACAAATGTAATGGCTTAAGCCATTCAAATTTATTATATTACAGTTCTGTAAGTTAGAAACTTAATATGGGTGTCACTAGGCTAAAATCGAGGTGTCAGCAAGGCTGCCTTCCTTTCTGAAAACTCTAGGCAGGAATCAGTTACCTTGCTTTTTCCATCTTCTAGAGACCACTCACATTCCTTGGCTCATGGTTCCTTCCTCTATCTTCAAAGCAAGCAAAGCAGGTCTAGTCCTTCTCACATCACACTATCCTTACCATTCCTTTGTAGTCCCACCTCCCTGTGACCACAACTGAAAATGGTTCTCTGCTTTTAAGGAACCATGTGGTTAGAATGGGCATAGTTGTGCTGAGGACAAAATCCAGGACAATCTCCCCAATCTCACTGTTCTTAATTTTAATGGCATCTGCCATTAAAATTAAGTCTTTTTTGCCATGTAGGGTAATATAATTACAGCTTGCTGGGATAGTATATGGACATTTTGGGGAGCCACTGTTCTGCCTACCACACAAGCAAATATTAATAATGAGAAAGCTGGAGTGACAATCAGACAACTGCACATAGAACATTCATCAAAATAGACCATAAATTAGACCCTATAAAAGTTCCAAAAATTTCAATAAATCTTACAAGATTGAACTCATATAGATATGTTCTCTGACCACAAAGGAATTAAATTAGAAATGAATAATAGAAAGATTTGCAGATACAAGGAGAAATTTAAAAATATTTTGCACTGAATAAATATGAAAATTTGGGATGCAGATCAAACAGTGCTTGGTGGGAACTTCTGAGCTTTAAGTACTTATACTAAACAAGGAGTAAGTTTCAAGGTTGATAGTCTAAGCGTCTGTCTTAAGAAGCTAGTTTTTAAAAAAAGCAAATGGAAACAAATATAGGTAGAAAAAAGAGAGATGAGAGCAAATCAATGAAATAGCAAACAGACAAACAATAGAAAAAATAAAAATAAAAATAATAAAGAAATAATAATAATAAAATAATAAAAATAATAAAGAAAAAAATAGAGAAAAATCAATGACACCAAAAACTAGTTATATGAAAATATAAAAATGGATAGATATTTACCCAGGCTGAGTTTTAAAAATGCCCAAATTACCAATATCAGGAATGAAAGAGGAGACATCACTACACAGCCTACAGACATTAAAAGGCTAATAGGAACATATTATATACAGCTTCATGCCAAAAAGTTTGGCAACTCAAATGAAATGGATACATTATTAGATTAAGACACACATGCTGACTTGAAACAACACAATTCATTATCTTACAGTTCCAGAAGCCAGAAGTAAAAAATGCATTTCACCTGGCTAAAATCAAGGTATTGGTGGGACTGCATTTCTTCTGGAAGCTCTGAGAGGAGGAGAATCTGTTTCCTTCCTTTTTCTATTTTTTATATGCCACCTGCATTTTCTGAAATTTGCTTCCCAGATAGCAATTGCTTCATTCTAACCTCTGCTTCTGTTGTCACATCTCCTTTCTGACACTCTCACATCCTCATTACAAAGGCTCTTGTGATTACATTGGACCCATCCAGATAATCTAGGATACTCTTTCTATTTCAAGATCCTTAACTTAGGGCACCTGGGTGGCTCACTTGGTTGGGCAACTGCCTCCAGCTCAGGTCATGATCCTGGACTCCTGGGATTGAGTCCTGCATCGGGCTCCCAGCTCCATGGGGAGTCTGCTTCTCCCTCTGACCGTCTTCCCTCTCATTCTTTCTCTCACTCTCTCTCTCTCAAATAAATAAAATATTTTTTTAAAAAAGATCCTTGCGGCACCTGGGTGGTTCAGTGGGTTAAAGTCTCTGCCTTCAGCTTGGGTCATGATTCCAGGGTCCAGGGATCGAGCCCCACATCAGGCTCTCTGCTCAGTGGGGAGCTTGCTTCCCTTCCTCTCTCTCTGCCTGCCTCTCTGCCTACTTGTGATCTCTGTCTGTCAAATAAATAAATAAAATCTTTTAAAAATTTAAAAAAAAATAAAAAAAGATCCTTAACTTTATCACATATTTAAAGTTGCTTTTGCCACATAAGGAAGCACATTCACAGGTTTTGGGGACTAAGACAGATATCTTGGGGTGGTCATTCTGCCTACCAGAGACACAAATTACTAAATGGATACACAAAGAAATAGAATGGATGAAAAACCCCCTATCTGTTAAAGAACTTGAACTTGTAGTTAAATATCTTCTCACAAAGAAACCTCCAGGTTGGAATGGCTTCAGTGATGAATTCTGTCAAATGTTTAAGGAAAAAATGAAATTTGACTCTTCATACCAAATACAAAAATTAACCTAAAATAGTACACAGATCTAAACATAAAAACAAAAATGGTAAAACTTCCAGAAAAAAACACAGGAGAACATATTTTTGGCTTTGAGATAGGCAAGGAATTTTTAGATAGGACACAAAAAGCATGAGCTAGGAAAAGAAAAAAGTGACAAGTTTTTCTTTATCAAAATAAAAACCTTTGCTCTTCAAAAGACTCTGGTAAGAAAGTGAAAAGGCAAGCCACTGACTAGAGAAAATATTTGTAATATATGCATCTGACCAAGACTGCTTTCCAGAATATATAGAGAACTCTTACAATTAATAGATAAGAGAAACAATTCAATAGAAAGAGTGGGCAGAGAAAACAGGTAAATGGCCAACAGCACGTGAGAAGATGCTCAACAGTGTTGGTCAACAGAAAAATATTTAGGAAAGTCATATTAATATACTACTACCCACTCAGAGTGATAAAATTTAAAAAGCCTAAAAATACCAAGTGTTAGTGAGGATGTAAAACACCTGAACCTCTCATACACTGCTGGTGAAGATAAAAAATAGTACAACCACTTTGGGAAACAATTTTAGAGTTTATTATGTTAAATATATACTTAGTATGTGATTCAGCAATTCCAATTCCAGAGTTTCCCCCCAAATAGGTCCACACAAAGACTTGTCCATTATGCTCATCCACAGCAACTTTATTCAAAATAACCAATACCTAGAAACAACCAAAATGTCCACATTTAGGTGAATGGGTAAATTACGGTTTTTACCCATACCACACAAGACTACTCAGAAATAAAAAAGAACACACTATTGATATCATAACAGAACAGATGAATCTCAAAAGCATTATGCTGAGCAAAAAAATACAGAAAAGAGTATATATTTTATGATTGCCATTTATAAGAAATTCTAGAATAGGCAAAACTAATTTATCTTTTTATTTTATTATTTTTTTTATTTAAGATTTTTTTTAAAGATTTTATTTATTTGACAGAGATCACAAGTAGGCAGAGAGGCAGGCAGAGAGGGAGAGAGGAGGAAGCAGGGTCACCGCCGAGCAGAGAGCCCGATGTGGGGCTCAATCCCAGGACCCTGAGATCATGACCTGAGCTGAAGGCAGAGGCTTTAACCCACTGAGCCACCCAGGCACCCCAAAACTAATTTATCTTGACAAAAAGCAGATCAATGGTGGACTGAAGCTGAGGCTAAGAGCCATTGACTGCAAGGGGCATGAGGTTACTTTTTACAATGATGGAAATCTGGACTACATGGGTTTATGTATTTGGCAAAACTCTTTAAACCATGCATTCAAAGTGGATGCATATTATTACATGTAAGTTGTGACTCAATACAGTTGATTTTTTTAACAAAAGGGAAAAAAGCACCAAAAGAATGAATGTGCTTGGGCCCCATTCCTAGTGATTTCAACATAGCAGGACTAACATGGGTCCCAGAAATCTGCATTTCAAACAAGCCCTTTGGATAATTATGCTGCAGGCTGTTTTATTTGTAGAAACAGTATTGTCTCTATGGGTACCCAACTCATGGAAACAAACTGACGAGGCAAGCAAAGAAAATTCAAAAGAAAAGTGTTTGAAGTTTTGTGTGCCCTCATTCCATCCCCCAACCTTCATTCTTTAGTTGGAATACTGATCACTACCAAAGGATCCTCTCCCAACTGTTGGCTCAGCTATGGATATGTTCTTTCACTCATTCTTTATAGAAGGAAGTTTCCTCAGAAAATAAATGGGAGAAAAACAAAATAAAAACACACTGCAGGTACAGAGAAACCAATGTATTTGCAGAGCACATATCCTTTCCCATAAGGGCATTCAAGTCTGGCATCAGATGGACTTGGCTGACCCAGCTTGATGGACACATGGTATCCACAGATATACCTACCCTGCGGAAACAACAACTATGTGGAGATTAGAACAGGAGAATAATAGATAATACTAAGAGCACTCACAGCCCAGAGAAAAGGGTCTTCTTCTGTCAAATTAGATTCAACCAAAGTTATCTATTTTCATCCCTTAGTCTTGTCCTTCTGTCCGACAGGTCTTCTTCATCTTCTGCTCCCCTGTTCTGTCTACCTGGTGAAATTTCCCATCCTTCATAGCCTAGCTTGAGTAACACCTCCTCCTGATCAGACCACCAGAGTCAAACAACCGCTCCCTTCCCTCAACTCCTATGAAACTTGGCTTGAAGAGCTCTAACAGAAATTCTGATTTGTATTTTAGTTATTTAGGTGCATGCCTTATCTACTGTACTAGATTATAATCTCCTTGGTTATGGAAATCATAACTTATTATCTATGCGGGGTATAGCCTGCCTCATTCCTAGTACATTACTTAGCAATTAGTGGGTGTTACATGTACATTTATTGTAGTAATTAATGAATGATTCAGTCCATGCTGATTCATGTCGTTGATCTTTTGCTCCTGCTGTTCCTCTTTCCAGGAAAATCCTTTCCACTTCAAGTGTTACTTTCCCCAAAAGGTCTTCCCAGATTCCAAGCTGCTGGGCTCCTGTAGCACTCTGGGCATGTTTCTATCTTATAACACACAACCAGAATCATATATCAAAGTTAATTATTTACCGCCTGTTTCACCTGCTTAATTGTAAGCTTCAAGAAGCCAAAGATTCCATCCTAGTCATCTCGCTCTTACCACCACCTAGCCCATTATCTATAGGAGAATGCACTGCATAAATGTTTTTTTATTTTTTATTTTTTAAAGAATTTTTATATGGTTTTTAAAAAAGATTTTTATTTATTTATTTATTTATTTATTTATTTATTTATTAGAGAGAGAGAGAGAGAGCAAGCACAGGCAGACAGAGTGGCAGGCAGAGGCAGAGGGAGAAGCAGGCTCCCTGCCAGGCAAGGAGCCCGATGTGGGACTCGATCCCAGGACGCTGGGATCATGACCTGAGCTGAAGGCAGACGCTTAACCAACTGAGCCACCCAGGCGTCCCCATAAATGTTTTTTTAAACAGAACGATCTCTTCAGAAGTTTCTGGAAGCATGACACGACACACAGGACCTGGTTTATTCAGTTAATGTTCATATTAGAGTGGCTGAAACTGTCCTGAGGTCTCATTCCCCGAGAAAAGCCAGCATAAACAGACTTCCCACTCTAAGTTCCCTCTTGGCTGAATAAAGAAGGACTAGATGTTCTCTAGGGTCCCTTATAATTCTGTGATCTTTGTATCCCAGGGAATTCCCCAGCAGAATAAGTTGTTGAGTACAAAAGAGGCAAATGTGGCCTCTCCTCAGAAGGTCTTTAAGATGACCCATAACCTCTGGGATGGTTGGACACAGGAAAAAGAATGGGACCTTTCAGAGTCCCATGACTTCCTCGTTTCAAATACATTTCTCTTTCCTTTGCCACCTTCTCTCTCCCTCTCTCTCTCTCCTCCCCCCACTTCCTTCCCTCGGTCTCTTCCTCTTCTTTTCCTCTTTCCTTATCTGCTTTTCTTCTACCCATCCCAAAGCACTCTCCCAGTACCGCTAAGTCCACCTCACACGCTTTCTTTTGATCTCCAGATTTATCTCTCTCTGATCCCCTTCGTTTATCCTGCTCCCCTATCCACTCCCTGGCTCATCTCCCTTCTCCGGCCGCCCTGCAGGAAGCCGAGACTCCTCACGAAGCCTGGAGGTGGGAGGGTGGGTGGGTGGACCCTGGCACCGCGGTCCCGCCCCTCGGTGCGTGTGTGAATGTCTGTGTGGCGGTGACGCTGCGCCGGCGGTGGCGGGGAGGGAGGCTGGGCCCGCTGGAGAGGGAGGCGAGCGGATTGCTGGGGCTGCTCGGCTCCTGCGCGCCCTCGCGCTCTCCGCCGCCCGCCGAGGCGCAGACAGGGCGCAGGCGGCGGCGGGCGGCATGGAGAGCCTGCTGGAGAACCCGGTGCGTGCCGTGCTCTACCTCAAGGAGCTCACGGCCATCGTGCAGAACCAGCAGAGCCTCATCCACACCCAGCGCCAGCGCATCGACGAGCTGGAGCGGCGGCTGGACGAGCTAAGCGCCGAGAACCGCAGCCTGTGGGAGCACCAGCAGCTGCTACAAGCCCAGCCTCCGCCCGGGCTCATCCCTCCGTCGCCAGCCCTGCCGCCTGCCACCCCGGCCGCTGCTGCTGCTGCTGCCGCCGGGGCCCAGGAACCTCTCCAGAACCACGGACAGATCTCGCCCGCAGCGCCACAGCCTGCGCCGGAACAGCCACCGCTTCAGCACCACGGACAGATCCTGGCGCAGCCCCAGCCGGGCCCCAGCACCAGGGCTCACGCACCTCAGTCGCCCCACCAGCACCCAGTGGCGCCTGGGGCCGCCGCCGACAAAGAGAAGGAGCGTCCCCTGAGTTGTTGCACTGCCGCTGGAACCCTCCTTCAGCACAAATCCCCCGCCGCCCTCGGCAAGGGCGTCCTGAGCAGGAGACCCGAGTGAGTGGGGAAGAAGGGAGGCGGATTGTAGTGATAGAAAAGGAAGCAAATGGGTGTAAGGAGGAGATAAGGGGGAAACCGGGATCCCCTAAGAGTCTGAAGGACTAGGGCAACCTGAAGTGAAGAGATGAGAAGATGTTTGGAGGTAGAAGTGTGTCAAGGAGATTTGGGGGGGAAGGAGGGATTGATATCAGTGTTTGAGAGATTTCAGGGGATATTGGAGCAAAAGAGAGAATCCAGATCCTTACGGGGGTGGAGGGGCAAAGAAGGGAAGAAACGGGTTTTTAAGTGATTGGGGATATCAGAAACTGGCAGGTTTTAAAGGGGACAAGATCGGGAGGAAGTTGTGATGAAGATTACACTGAAAAAGAAAAAAGAACAGTTGAATTTTTTTAAGTTAAGAAGAATTTGGAAGGGAGTTTGGGTAGTAAAATTATTTGAATGGAAAGAGACAGAGGCTTGGCAAAGATGCATGTTAAGAGCTTTAAAAGGACTAGGGTCCAGGAAGAGTAGAATTGGGGTCTGAGAAAATTTAGGAGGCAGGGGATAAGGCTGAAAAGAAGGAATGATGTGAAAAGGCAGGGGTGCTGGGGATAGAGAAAGATAAAGGGTGGAAGAAAGCATTTCCCAGGGGGAACGAGTCTAGCTCTTTCACTGATGCAGTGGGATCAAAGCCAGGAGTGGCTCTTTGGGAAAGCTTACTCTGCTGACCTGAGTGGGCATCTTTCTTCTGAATCCCCGCAGAACCAAAGGGGTGCAAAGACACAACGCACCAAGCCAATGGAGGACTCAGTTATAGCATGAGGACTCAATCTGGCTATAGCTCTTTTCCTCTGACTCAAGGAAGATTTCTGTGCAGGATGGTTGGCAATTGTGGAAGGGGAACAATGATGAGAGAGAGTTGGCAAATGGAGTTGTTGGCATCTGGATGTTTAAATCTCTCTCTGCTATGGCTGGTGACTGCATTCTTGTTTCCACTTGGTTATTTGGTGATATTAGGAATCTCATGTTGGGTCCTGAGAGAAATATACTCATTAGCCCCTGGCGAGGAACCCTAGGACCTCAAGCTTTTTCTTTACTTTCAATGTCTATGAACTAGGGACAGGGGAAGAAGAGTTGAAAGAGGACTGGAATGTTCTCTCCTCTATATTGGGCAGGCTGTGACATATCAGCTTCCTTCCTCTGAGTATACAGGTGATGGGAGAACTGCATGGAAGAATGGCTCAGGGGAAATCAGTACCTAGTCAGCACCTGACACTGACAATGGTGATGTTACAGGAGGAGGTGGGTGGGGGGAGGAGGGAGGAGAGCCAAGAATCTCATCTCATCCAGTCTCGGCATGTTTCAAGTCTGCAGATACTTGTGAGGATTTGGTGTATTCCTTCAAAACTCATTTTCTCCTGATATCTATGTAGTTAGAGAAGTTGGGGAAGGATATGTTAACTCATGAGAGTAGACTTGATGGGAACCATGGGCACCTAGGGGTGAAGACCCAGGATGATCTGACTTGGCAGACCTATAGCAATTGAGTCAAGCCCCCAAAAGATGCAGCTTTCTTCCCCAGCTCCCCCAATGGCCCATCTGCTCTTCCTTTAGTTTCACAGTTTTCTTTCCTTATCTGGCATAAAAAGCAGAAAGTCAGGTTTTCTTCAGTGCCCATGATTCAACAAAAGACAACGTTCTTACAAGGTGTTATGTGGCTTTCCCCTAAATATGGGGGAAAGACCTATTTCATTTGTTTTTCTGGGGGTTGCTAGAGCTTCCTGATAATTATGATTCTTCACCTGTTCTCTCTCCTCATGCCCTTTGGTATCTCCTTTCTCTTCCCCACTTTCTCTGCATCTCTTCAGGGAACTATGAGCAAAAAGGATTGAGGAAAAATCATTTTTTCTGGGAAAAGGACTTTGTTGTGGCCCCCAAAGTAGCTTAAAGAGCCCCAACTCTCCTGCCCATAGCATCTTCATCTTTCCTTCTCTTTTGTCCTGTTTTTGCTTCCCATAGGAGCAGAACAAAAATAAGAAATAATTAGAATGGTAGAGGAGAATGAAAGTTATTAAAAATCTCTCACCTAGGAAGTTGTGCCAGGCACTAAGAGGTTAATACCCCAAGTAGCCCCTTCCTTCCTCCAGCTCCTCCAGCACACCCCCTTGCTCCCTGAGCCTGGACACCAAGAGACAGAGAGAGCGTCTTAACCTCCTCCCTGCAACACTCTCTCCTCTTGGATGTGAAATCATGGACATCTTGGCTGGCTGAACGCCTTTTGTGCCTTTTGTGCCATTCATTCCTCCCCACTGTTTTGCTGAACTTCAACCTAAGTTTCCCCCCACAGAACCTCAGTAATGACTCACTCACTGTTGCCGATTACATTTGGCCCCACCTGGATTCTACCCCTGACCCCCATTTTGTATGGCTATTCTCCTCTGCCCATACTTCTCAATGGTGCAAGGCTGGATGCAACCAGCAGGCAGAGATCTTTATGGGTAGGGTGAGGTAAGGAAAAAAAGAGCAGAGCCAGCAGCCCCCTCCCTGGTGTTTCTTCTGGGGAGCTCCCTGCTGAATCAGTTATCTACTGGGCATGCTGAAGTAAGAAGACATGGCAGATGAGGTCTTCCGATCATAATTTTACTGAAATCCTTTCTCATTTTTTACTTGCCCTTCTCTGGCCTCATTATAGTAAAAATGCGGCCCTGGGGAGGTTGCTGAGGGTTGGGCGAGGGTTACATGGGGCCAGGCACTGTGTTAGATGCATTATCTTCCCACACAGTTTGTCTCTTATACCCAGAGCTCCTCTTCCTGCCCAAATCCAGGAGAGGAAAGAGCCCCAGGGAACCTGGGCCCAGGAAATAATGCATCATTTAATTGTCATCAGATCTGCATTATTATGCAGCCTGGCCTCTCTCCCTTCTTTAGCTGAGGGCGATAGGAAGGTGGTGGCCTTAGAGGTCAGGCCAAGGAAGTGACGATGAAGGAATGGGTGAGTGCAAAGATATCACGGAAGAAAGACGCTGGAGGGGTTAACATTCTTTCTCTGCCTGCTTCCTGGCTCTTGCTAAGCTCCAGCCCCCACTGCTTTTGCCTTTTAATGAAAGCAGCTATCTAGCTTCCTCCTCTTTATTTTTTCAATCAAGGCTCACAGCATCTACAGAATTGATTATCCCTTTCCTGGCTGGAGTCAGAGCCTCAGCCTGATCTGGCAAAGTCTACTTCGTGCTGTGGAAGCACACGACCCTACTGGAGGCAAAAGGCTTCACTGGGACCACAGCTTCTCTGTCTGAACACGTATGCCCACCCAGCCAGCCATGCATTTACAGCCCATGTTCTCCAGCCCGAGGCAGAGGATTACTGGAGGCTGGATAAGATTCTTCAATTATAATTCAAATTCAGCTCCTACTCCAAACCCCCCACTTCCAAGTAGTCAGGAAGTCTGAATGGCTCAGTAGCTCCTGTCCTCTCCTCTCCTCCTTCCTCCCTTATCTCCTCTTCTACTTTCTCTACCTCCCTACCTTCCCCTCCCTACCTTCCCCTTTCTCTTTGTTCTTCCTTCTCTCTTTCCCCTTTCTTCCCTCCCCTCAAACTCTTTCTCTCTCCCATATTTTCTTCCTTTTATCTATCCTTTGGTTCCACTTCAGCTGCCCAGTGAAGTCTCCTTTTCTCTGCTCTCACCCTCTAAGCATAAAACAAATCTTGGGTCATTTTTTGAGCTCCACGGTGTCATAATGACTGAAGGCTGAAGGACAGACAATCATTAGATGTGCTTTTAGCCTGTTGTCTAAAATGCTGACTGGAGCAGGTATCTCTGTCCCCTCTGAGTCAGGGTTGTCCACCTAGAGATGGCGGCTCCTGTGTGGCCCATTCTGAGAGCTACTAGGAGAGTGTAAAGGTCTGTCAGTCAGTGGAAAAACAGGAAAGAAGCAAGCAGTCCCTGTCAACATACCTGAAACATATATCTAGAAACATCCAAGCAAGTGTAAGCAGATTGCTGCTCCTTAGAGCTACCATCTATCAGAAGAGAACAGGGTGAAAAGGGGGAGCATACTGAGAGCCCAGAGAGAAGGTTTTCTTGGTTGGAGTCAAGGGTTTATGTCAGGAAGAGTAAGGGCCAAGGGCAGCTGGAAGGAGGATGGAGACCAGGAGATTGAACTCATGGAGAGACCTGTACTACATAAGCACATCATGCCATCCTCCGAGAGTACAGTACCCCCAACCCTAATCATTTCCCACCAGGCTAAACCCTATCAAGAGAGTGAGAAGAGCCTTAACACTCAGAGTCCTTGTCTACCTGTGGCTAGAAGGCCTGCTTGCTGAGGAAGCAACATGAAAGCCAGTGCTCACCAAACTGCCCGCCTATCCTCCTTTTCTCCTCTACCCCCAGCAAGCAGAGGACTTCCAGCTGGTAAGCTGGAAAATGGAGCCAGAAGGAAGGTTCACTGAGTGGAGGGAGTGTGCATCTTTTTGCTCACCTAGAAGCTGGCACAAAGTGGGCACTTGTAAAGATTTTCTGTTCCCTGCTTGCCCAAGAGCCCGGACCTTCCTCCCTTTCATCCAAAAAGAACATAGCTCAAGAAAAACGAGTCACCCCTGCCTCTGGGAAAACCCACTGTTCTCTGTCCTCCTCACCAGCTCCCTGTGCCTTGCTCCATTCACGCTCTCCTTCCTTACTCCCAAGCCCTTCCCGAGCCCACATAGTGAATGGGCCCCATGAGAGCATCCTGGAACATTCTTCCGTTGGCCTGAAACCCAGCAAGAGGAGCTGTAGTTGGCTCTGCTGATGCAGCAGATATCTGTGTGGCCCGAGTTTCAAAGGTCACTTATGAGACAAGGTGGATAGGGTCAGGTGTTGGGGGAGAGCCAACAAAAGCGAGAATGATCTGGAAGAAGAGGGGAGAGCTGGGACCAAGAGCTGGACCTGTGGTCTGGAAAGACACTTGGATCCTGAATTTAAATCCCAGGTAAAGATTTTTAGACAGACTGACCTTGCTGGGGAGCCTCAACACTTTTCACTGGGGCCCAAACATACTCTCAGTGGCCCTGGACATTAGCTAAGTAGCAGCTTGGCGTGGGGGTTCTTAGCAAGAGGTCCCGGGGACACTCTCATTGCACCTGGCAGACCCCCAAGTGCAAGGCCATCTGGCAGGATTTCCAAGGTTTGGGCCACTGCAGCACTTTCTTCCTCTGCTTCTGGAAAAGCACAAAGGGCAAGTTCTCACCCAGGCAGGAAACAAGGGTTTCTTGTTTCCAGGGAGGAGAGTGGTGGCCATCTCCATTTCAAGGAGTGAGGGCATTAACAAACAAAAAGGATGGGGAGCAGCGTGAGGGAGAAATTTTTAGATTTTTCAGGACGAAGGAAACTTAAGGAACCAAAGAATCACAGAGTTTTCCAGATCTAGGTGGTTAAGAACATGGGCTTTAGAGTCAGGCATCTCTGGGTATGAGTCCTGCTCTATCCCCTACCAGCTGTGGGAACTTACATTCATTATTTACCTTCTTTAAGCCTCTGGTTTTTTCATTTATAAAATGAAAAGTAACATATACTTTGAAGGGTTGTTGTAAAGCTTAAAAATTAAATGGTATCATTTTTAAAATATTGTTCTGGAAACCTAATAAGTGCTCAAGACATTGTAGCATTTCTGCAGATAAAGAGCCCAGGCCCAGGGCTCATCCCCAGTCAGACCACAATGAAAGACCTGAAACCAAGTTCAAGATCCCTCTCCTGCTTCCAAGCCAGCTTCCTACATGTGCCTTTTCTCATCTGCCCCTCTCCCTTTGGACAGTGTGCATCCAAGCTATTTCGCTTGCACGAATGTAGAGCTTACCTTCAAATGCAGCCAAGCAGGACAAATCCACCATCCCTTAGTGATCTGTGACGGGGTCACACAACTTTATAGTTGAGAAATGCCTCCTTAAGCTCAACTGAAATGTCTTCTGTTGCATTTTAAGATGATTTGCACTTCTCCTAGGGACATCAAAGAGATCCAAGTTATCACCCAATGCCCCGTGGTGGTAAGAATGATCTTGCCCATTTCCAAATGGGGAAGCCACAGTCTCCTCTAGTATATGAACTTGTCAAGGATAAAAGTAAGAGGTGAGGGGAATGGAGTCTGGGCCAGGAGAATGTGTCCCACTTCCCTGGAATGAAACCTATATCCATTTGTCCAAAATTTCCCATCCTGGGAATTTTGAAAGGGTAGCCCTATTCTTTGCAGCTCTTTCTGAGGTCTGAAAGTTGAAAACAAAAACAAAAACAAAAAACAAAGCCCAGCAGGGATTGCCTGAGGAAAGGGCAGCCTGATGTGTTGTGGGATTTGGGGTGGTGGGCTGAGGGGGAAGGCAGGGAGGTTACGGGAGGATTCTACTTTCTTGGGTCAAGCCTAGATAGAGTTTCTTCTCCTAAGACTTCCTTAGATGAAATGCCGTCTAGGAAAAAACAAAAAGCAAAAAACCAAAACCAAAACCAAAACAAAAACAAAAAACAAACCCAGAAAAGACAATGGGCTTCTGACATTCCCTCCCTGGGTGGTTATGGCTATGAGGCCGCCATAGGCAAAGGTGGCCCTGGGCGCAGCGGAGGCACGGGCTGCTCTGCGGTGGCTCTTCAGAATATCCCATCTGGGAGGGTTATGTAACTCTGCAGGCCCGGTGTATGTGCTGAGTGCTACCTTTTGTCCCCAGCAGGCAGGCAGGCAACTGTGGACAGAGGCCAGGCACGCTTGTCCCAGTGCCTGGGTCCTTCCCTCCAGGCCACAGCTGCAGGGGCGGGAGGGCTTTTGGAGCTGGGCCGGGGTCCTCCAGCCCTGCTGGGGAGTCAAGCAAAGGTCAGAGCTGGAAAGGTATGAAAAGGTCCTTAGGTCCAAACTTACTGTGGCACGCGAGGCAACTATGGCTGGAAAGAGAAGTGACTGGTGTTTCCAGATGAGTTAGTGGCAGAAAGAGACCTAGAACTCTTCGTCTGGTGCTCTTGACATTATCCAGTTACGGGCCCCCGGAACTGTTCAGGACTGTTCCGTGGGTCTACGGGGCCAGACCTACAGCAAGTTATGGGAACTCAGAGGACCCCGGGAGGTCTCTGCCTTCCAGAACAGCTCGCCTGCGCCAGCAATTCCACAATTAGAGATTCCTTTCAATACTTCAAGGTTATCCCCCTTGTTAAAATGCAAATTCTCCTAGGACAGGAGAAAAACAACACATTTAGCTCTATCAGCCTTTACACTTCAGCATGAAAGAGTTCTGATGCGAGCAGTGTCCAAGAGAGGATTTGATAAGGACAGGGGTGCCATGGTGGCACTGGCTAAGGGACAGAGCAGGAGGCTCAGAAGGAGTGGAAAGGCTCACAGGGGAGGCTGTTGAAAGCCTAAATGATTTTTTTCTCTGCCATATTTTGCAGGGTTTGGAATTGCCTGGCCTGGACCTGGCAAGCAGAGTGGCGGGGGGACCCAGGGCACTCCCACATTGGCTTGCCTGGGAAAAGTAATTATCTTGGCCATAGAAGGGATACTTGCTCAATGAGCTTCATGGGTAAAAATCATTCGGCAGGAATTTAAGGAGCATCCTGATACTGGGTAATCTCTTTTGATCCTTTCTAGGATCTTAGAATAATTCTCTAGATGGCAAAATTTCACACAATTCTATCGGGGTTTGCTGTGAGGTTGGGAAGAGGTGGGTGAGAGCGTTAACAGGTGGTAGAGGTTGGGGTTACCTGGGCCTGGAGAGAACGGGGAATGAGGGGCTAACTCAACATCTAGTAGGAGCTTGATAAATACTGCTTGAAGAAACAAACTCCTAATACGTAGGTCCCAGGCAGGCTCAGCAATCATTGGGTGGAGGGAGATAAGAGTAAGAGTGTCCAGGCTGAAGAAGATCTCAGCTGGAGGGAATCTCTACTGGGGGAGCAGGATGTGCTTAGTTAGGCCCAAAAGCCCAGAGTCTGCAGCTGAGCATAAGAAAGAAGCTGGATGAGAGGCTCAGCTCTTAAGGCCAGCTGGGGAGTCAGGGCCACTTCAGGGCTTCTCCTACCCCAATCCTCTCCGTGAGCCTGGAAAGGCCTCCTCTCCCTCTGCCGCCAGCCTCTGACCCCAGACCAGTCCAGTCCTCCGTGTGGGAAACCATGTTAAGAATTAAGCATGAGAAAGCCCTTTGAGTGTTTCATCTCAGTGACCCTGCCCCAGGCCCATGGCCTTGCCAGAAGCTTGAACCAGGAATAGGCAATTGGTCTATGATGATGGGAGGGAAAGGAAGCCCCAAGATGTGGCCATGTTTCCAGGTGGAAAGAGAAAAGAGAGCTGGATTCTGGCCTAGGGGATGAAACAGGAACCAGCATCAGGCTCCAGGCCTCTTTACTCCTATTTCTTGACCGGGCAGTGTCAGCTCTGTTCAGGGAAATGTCAGGACACTGAAGGGAGGGTGAGCAGGCGTGTATAAGCAGCAAATGTGTTTGAGGTTATGGTTGCGCAGGGGTGAGTGTGTTACTAGGGCTGGGGGAGATGGATCACAGTCCACACTATAAAAAGATGTGTGAACCTCATGGCAAAACTCAGCATAGGTCTTCCTCCTGCTTTCCCATGACACCCTGGTCTGGTTACACAGTCAGGACTCTGGGTTCTCTCTCCTTTCTCTGCATGACTTGTTTCGTCTCTCTTGGCTAGCCAGTTCCTTCTGGGTCTTCCCCTCTGCAAAATGGGGCGAGTCTATACACTTCCACCCTCACCCTGTTGCAGGTGTGAAGGGGACCAGACTTCTGGAGGCTGCCAGCTCCTGGGAAGGTTGCCTAAAGGGTGGGCAAGGGCAGGGGTCAGGGATCAGAGACTATTAAGGTATTATGTTTGGAAGCTTCAGACACCCAGCAGCAAGGTGATGCATGGAAAGCTGCGTTGTGGTTTTCCCTGGACAGGACTTGGCCTAGCTCTGGCCAGGGACTGGCACCACATGACCTCTCCCAGCTCTGGAGCTGTCAGGTCCTACCAGCTGTCTCCCTGCTTCCAATGAGGAATGCACTCCCACCCCAGGCAGAGAGGCAAGGGAATTCCACAATCTCTTCCTTGATAAATGACTCCAGTGCATCACAATTTTCATTCAACACATGAGTTCAACACAATGATTATTTTAAAACGGCAACAGCGACAAAAAGTCTACAAAGCCTACAAAGCTGTTGGGAAGCTCTTGCTTGCGTCTAGTTTCAGTGTTTCCTGGCATAGTCTGGTCTTTACAGAGATGTCCTGGATGCTTTCAAACTGGCTCTGTTGGCACCTTTGACATTCTTGGGGCTACTTCCCTCCTATAAACCAGTCATGGAAGGCTGAAGGGAATTTCAGAAGTAGGCAGGCAGGGCCCTGACCCAGAAGCCAGGCCCCTCAGTCCTGATGGCTGTGTCATCCTCACAGACCCCAAATACAGGCTTGGTGCAAACTCCTCCCCTTCTCTGGGCCTTGCTCCCCCCCCCCCCCCCCATCAAGGGGGACAATCACTCTTCGCCCCGCTCTTGGACTGTCTCCCTTAGACTCACCAAGTCCATAAGCAGAGCTGCTGAGAGGTTGCGGCAGCATCAAGGACCTAGCTTAGACGTACGAAGTGACTTCCAAATTTTAAGAGCCTTAGGAAGGGAGGTCAGGATGGAGGACAAAGGGAGACGCTGAATTCACGCTCCCTTTCAAAAAAAAAAGAGAGAGAGAGAGACCCCTGCAATGTAGGGTGGCCCTGCCCTGTAGGTGGGGGAGGTATTCTGTAGGGGTTTCCAGCTTTAAAGCACCCCAGGAATTTCCACCGGGTTCCCTCCGGACTTTGCCTGAAAACTGGGAGCAAGCTGGAAGGGAGAACTCGGGAACCAGGAACCCCTTGCTCGGAAAGCCTGGGGGAAGCCCTTCCTCCCCTGGCCGCTTCCCCGGGGGCTTCTCCGCGGGGAGGGTGCGCGCAGCCGGGCTTTCGGCTGCGTGGGCGACTTGGCGAGCTGCTCACAGCACGATGGAACCTCCGGCCCCCGCGCCGCGCCCGCCCCGCGCAGAGCTCCACGCTCCCCCGCGGGGGCGGGTACCCCAACCCGGGGAAGCCGCGCCTCCCCCTAACCCCCTCCCGCCCCGCCTCCCGCGCGCACGCGCCCCGCGCCCCCGGCCCGCCCCCGCCCGGCGCGGTGCTGCTGAGTCACCCGCTCTGGAGGCGCTGTTTTGGCACCTGTGCGCTCGGGTTCGGCCGCGCCCGCCGCGCCCCCGCCCCTTTCGCCCGCCTTCCGGGGCCCCCGCCAGGCTCGCGCTGCCGGCCTTCCCTGGGGACGCCCAGCCCTCTCCCTTCTCGCTTCGCCCCGCGCTTCGGCCCGTGTCTCGAGTGCTGCGGTTCCCCGCGGTCCGGCCCCGCCCCAGCCCCACGGCCCCCTCCGACTGCTCCCGGCGTGCGCACCGCCGCCCGCCTACGGCGTCTGGGAGCGCTCCCGCCCCCCCCCCCCCCCCGGCGCCGCTGCCGCCCGCGCCTTCCCACGAGCCAAGGGGGGAGGTCGGGGCCTCCGTGCTGCGTCACCACCCGGCCGCTGCTGCTCCTGCCGCCGCCGCCCGCGGCGCTGCTGTCTGCCCCCAGCCTCAGACCACGAACGCCCCACGCCCCCCTCCCCGAGGGTGCGGATCCTTTCCCAGCCCTCGATAGGCCCCAACCCAGGCTGGTGGGCGTGCATCCATCCACCTGGGGAAGAAGGGGAGAAGAAGGCAGGGCTGCTTCAGGGATCAGGCTGGTGTCACCTAGGTCCAGCTTCTACACAGCATCCACCTCCCCTGGGTATAAGCCTCCCTAGTACCCAGACACGTGGGCAAGAGAATCCCAGTTGTATCTCAGCCTTCCCATAGTTTGTATTGTATTTTATAGAATCACATACTCTTAGAATTCTGGCCCAACCTATGATGAGCTATAATCGTTCAGGAAGTGGCACTGGGTTTGAATCCTTACGGGGTCATGTGCTCGCAGTGACAGTCTTTGTTGGTTTTCTTATCTCAATTGGGGATGCGTATACTCCTAACCTCATAGGACTGCTGGGAAATGAAGAGGTCAGGCCAAAAAAGCGCCAGGCGAGACGAGTGCCTGCCGGCAGTAAGGACTCAAGAAAGTATATTAGTTTCTGTTCTTCGGGGACCTTTGAAGCCAGAAAGTGCTTTTCGAAGGTAGAGGGCTCTCTTCCTTATCCCCCTGTGTCTTCCAGAGGGCTCAGAACAGAAAGACTTCTCGTTGACAATCCCTCCAACCCACTTATTCGCATTGTCACCCCCCAGAAACCACCCCCCAGAAAAGTTAACGAATTCTCATGCATCCTCTCAGGGTTATTCTATGTACCTTCAAGCAAATACACACACACACACACACACATTTGTGTTTATGTGTGTGTATTTTTTACACAAATGGCAGCAAGCTATACGCTGTTCTGCACCTTGCTTTTTTCCCCCAATAATCTGTCACGGTGATCCTTCCATATGCAGTATTAAAGAAAGCTGCCTTATTCTTTTTAATAGCTGTGAAGTATGCCATTGGCTGTGAATCTAGGTTCCTTCTTGTCTACTGAGAGTTTGGAAGGCAGGCTCTGGGTAGCCCACCCGTTTAATCATTCCGGAGGTGTTTTTCTGAGGGTGGGTGGGTAGGCAGACATGACCTAGGAGTTCCAATTGAACTTGGCCCTCCAGCTGCTGAGGTGTGCTCCTGCAGCCTCCTCCAGACACGGATCTGTTGCCGTAGAAAGAAGACTCAGGAATGCCTTCTTCCCTGAGGAGTCTTCACCACTCTTTTAGCTTGGCTCCCTTTGTTGCCTGTAGGCATCAAGGTTGGGGGAGCTGCCAGGGTATATAGTCTCCTTCCCACGAGCCGAAGATAAGTCCGAAAACACCACTTCTTTCAGGATGTCTTCCTGAACTGATCTGAGGGGGAAACTGAGTTTCCCATAACCTCTCCCCCTACTTCCCACCTCAGGCTGAGCCTAATCCAGTCCTGGCTAAGAATGAAGTCAGTTCTTTATTCCTTGGTTTAAAAGTGCTTATTTTCTTCTCTATGTTCTACCTAACAAATACCCGGTCGTCTACCATGAGCCCGTTCCTACTGTTCCAGGCACTGGGGTACAGTAGTGAACAAAAAAATCCTCAACTCTCGTCAGGAAGCTGACAGAAAAAAAAAAAAAATCAGCAAGATTAAGAAAGAGAACATAGGTTACATCTGATGGGGTGAGTGTTGTGGAGAAAAATAAAACAGAGAAGGGGACCTGGGTGGGAGTAAAGGAGCTCACAGTTTCAAACAGGGAGTCCCGGGAAGGTCTCACTGAGAAGATAACACCTGGGCAAAGACCTGGAGCCCTGGGGTGGGGGGCGGTGTTCTGAGAAATCTGGGTGGGGGTGTGTGGCTGGCAGAGGCAAAGCCCCCTTGAGGGACTTTGAGGGAACAGCCTGGTTGTTAATGTAAGACAGGAACAGAGGGAACACAGGGAGAATAGTCTGAGGCAAAAGCAGAAATGTTGGTGGAGGGTTGCAAAGGTGGGAGAGTGCAGGGCTGCAGCAAATCTTGTAAGAGATGCTCTAAATGGGATTGACCGGTCTGTGTTTGGAAATGTGTGGGGACATGCTAGTTGCCACAATGGCTGGCCAACAGCCAATAGAGCCAATAGAGCACAGGACAGCTCCCGCAGTGAAGAATGTTCTTGCCCAAAATACCAGTGTTCTTTATTGAGACACGCTGATTGGGTCTTGACGTCCATTGTGATGAGTTTGATTCTGACCTTAAGACAAACCGGGCTATGGGATGCCTGGATGGCTCAGTTGGTTAAGTGTCTGCCTTCGGTTCAGGTTGTGATCCCAGGGTCCAGGGTCCCTGCTCAGTGGGGAGTCCACTTCTTCCTCTGCCCCTCTCCTCACTCAATGCGCTCTTTCTCACATAAATAAACAAAACTTTTATAAAAAGAAAAAGAAAAATTGGGTTAAAAGAATCCTTGGCTGCTGGGTTGAGTTTCTGTTGAGAACAGCCCGAAAAGGAAGAAAGCTAGAAGCAAGGAGAGAAGGCAGGACATTGTTGCAAAGTCCAGGCGAGAACCTGGGGTGGTAACAGTGAAGGTGGTGATGAGTGGTCAGATGAACAGTACCTCCTGAAGGATTAGTGTGGCATGTAAGAGAAAGGGGGATTGGACATGAGTTCAAGAGTTTGGGTGAAAGTTATTGGAAGGGAGAGATGGGAAAGTCTGGGTGAGGGGATATTTCAGGAGGAGTTTCAGACATGTTAAGTTTGAGATGCCTCTTATGGAATGCCTGTTGGACACTCAAGGTTAAGATGATTGGTGGGCATTTGGAATGGACTGGAGATATACATTTGTGGAGGCTTTGAAAGCCTTACTGGGTGTCATCACCAAGGAGCGAGAAGGGAAGACTGAAGAGGACCAGGGGTGGAGACTTAGTGCACACAGGTGTCAAGAGAAAAGCTAGAGAAGCATGCGGTGTCCTAGCAAAGAGGGGTTTCAACCCAGAGGGCGGGGATATAGAGATAAGCCCTGGAGTAGAGCGAGGACCAAGAGAATTGCCCATCAGTCTTAGCAACATGGACGTAATCAGTGACCTAACTCTGGTAATCAGGGCAGAAGCCTGATTAGTGTGAGGATAGGAGTGAAGGGAAAAGAGACAAACCAACCAAATGTGATGTGTGGACCTTGAGTAGGTCCTAATTCAGACCAACCAACTGTAAAAAGACATTTTTAAGGCAATCAGGGAAATTTGAGCACCAATATTGGAGAATTATTGTTAATTCAGCTAGGCGTAATAATGATCCCGTTATTATATCTTTTTAAAGTCCTTACCTGTTAGAGATACATTCGAGCTAAAATGATCTAAAATGGGGTATGTTTTAAAATAACCCAGCAAAAAATATTGGGGCAGGAAATTAGTAAAAGGCATGTTTGAAATTTCCCTAATAAGTGTAAAGGGCGACAGAAGGAGAGGAACCACAGACAATGAGTGCGAAAATCTCTTGGATGAATTTTTCTATAAGGAAGAGTAAATGAACGGGTTGATAACTGGAGGGGGCCCTGAGTTCAAGACAGAAGATTGTTCTGGAAGGCAGGAGGAATAGCACATGTGTTTCCATCAGCATGACGGGCAACTCCACTTGCAGACTGTCTGCCACAGAAAGCCCTGTAGGGAAACTGAGGAAGGTGGCATCACTGCCTAGAGAAGAGTCATAATAACTTAATGAAGCAAATATTTTATCATGAGCTTGCACTGGGCGAGGACTGTGTTAAGTGCTTTACAAGCTTGTCTCGATACGTGTTCTGATACCCGCTACAGCTGGGGTGTGGGGCATGAGGAGGTGAGGTGACTCGAGGTGGTGCCCACATTCAAGCCCTAGCAGGGTGATTCTGACAGTCGGTGTCTTCACCTCCGCCCTCCACTGCCCTCCCCCAGACAGTGCGGTAACATGCATCCGGCGGCCAAGAGAAGTTTTTCAGAATGCACTTGCCGTGGACTTCGCCTTGGAGACTGTCATTCACTTGGGGGTTAGTGGAAGGAGGGCGGCCAAGGGTATTTAAATGAAGGGCTAAGAGCCATTAGCATAGATCGGCCCAAGCTCACTCATTTATCAACACGCATACACAAATAGTCACATGAGTGCTGTGAATAATTAGACTAGCTGGGGGCTGGGAAAAATTAGAATATAATGAGCTATGCTGTACAGGAACAAGGAAGTGGAGAGAGGGGAGCTCAGTACCTTATTGTTGTTTTGGGATGGAAAATTTATTAGGTTCCTCAAGGGCTCGAGTCCTATCTGTATGTTCATTAGCAGGCAGTTATTGAGCACCTACTGTATGTCAGGCTCTGCTGTAGGTGCTAGGGATTCACGGCGAAACAAAGACTCTGCCATCATGGAGCTCACATTCAAGAGAAGACAGATATTAAACAAGAAAATGACTATATGTGCATATAAATTCATAAAGGCTCAGAGGGAAAATAAGGGGATGACAGGAGGGAAGGTGGTTTTGGTAGGCAGGATCTCACCTAGGAGGTGACATTTAAGCAGAGAGATTAAATAAAGCTAGGGGCTGAGCTACATGAAGATGCAAAGGGAAAACATCCTGTACAAAGGCCCTGAGGCTGGAAGAAATGGGTGCGTTCAAATAATAGAAGAAGGAAAGGGTGGCCAGAAGGCAAGGGAGTGGAGGAGATGGGGTTGGAGGTTAAGATGGGCCTTCCAGAGGAATTTGTGGGGTGGGAGGCTAATAGGAAGTCATGGGGGTGAAACTTTAGACAGGGCAGTGATGCAGTGCCTTACTGTGGAAACCAGAGTGGAGGATTCAAAGGGCAGAAGAGGGAGGGGAGTTCAGCAGAGAGAGCCCTAGATTGCCATTCACAATCATCTGCTATTCACTCATTCATTCTGTCTTTCAACAGCATGTACTCATTTATGCGGTGTGTGAGGCATTTACGTACATCTGTCATCTCATTTGATTGACACACTCCTGATGGGAAGGTATTATTATCCCTCGTTCACAGATGTGGTGACTGAGGCTCAGAGATGTTGAGGTGGCCCACTCAAGGTCACACAGTAAAGTGGGGTCTTCGAGCTCCCCGTGCAAGCTTCAGCCTCTTATACCCAGACATAGCTTTCTCCACTCTAGGGGAGTCCTCTGCATGTGGGAAGTGTCTGCCCTCAGCAAGTTCTGATCAGGAACCTGGCTCAGTGTTCAGGGACAAAAAAGTTATGGCACCATGCCCATGTGACAGTTGTTCATGTTGCTGCAGCTCTGAACTTGGCCTTTGGCCCGCTCCTCTCCGTCACACCATGCAGGACTGGGCTAGAGGACTGGCCGAATGCCACCCACATGTAGCCACAGATGGAGGATTTGTAGGTCCCCATGGGACATCATATCCTTCCAGGGCCCATGTGGTCAGGAGGGGGTACAACATCCTTGGTCTCAGTTCTGTGTGTGTGTGTGTGTGTGTGTGCACATGGTTGCACATGGAGGGCTGTAGATACATGTGTATATGCATGTCTGCATATACATATGCTGTATTTGTGTGTGCATAGGTTTGGGGAGTTTCTACTAAGTGGGAGACTTGGGGCACAGTTAGGACCCATGCATTTTTATGAGAGCCCTGGATGTGCTCACAGAATGAGGCATGTGTGTTAAGGAGTGTGTGCACTTAGGTGTGTGTGCAGTGAGGGGCACGTGTGTATAGTTACATGTATGAATCTTTGCTCTCCCAAACCAGTGTCTACAAACATACCGCGTGTTAGTGTGTAGCAGTGGTTCCTGCTGTGGGTACATGACTTGGGTTGGTGCATATGAACAGAGTGGCTGGCTAGGAGGTAGTTGAAGTGTGCGATTGGAGACTGGCTGAGGTTGTCTGAGGTTTTGTGTGTAACTCCGAGTCTGACTGTGCCATGGAGGGCAAGATCAAGGCTCTTCCTTTCACAGCCCAGAGACCACCTCTCCTGCACCTCTCCTGCACATACCTGCCGTGGGGTTGTGGGGCATGGCATGGAGCTAGTCTTAGCTGTGGGTTTGTAAGAGGTCATGAAACCTCCCTTAGCCTTAATTTCCTCATCAGGTACATCGCAGTAATACTAACATTAATTATTATTATAATTATAATATATAGCATTATGACTTTTACTGCCGTTATCCACTGGGACCATTCACAGGACATTCTAAATTTTTTGTAAATTAGAAACACTGACGAATGCAGTCATCATTATGGACCAGGATCTGCCTTCACCATTCCTGGAAAAACAGTGCTTGCCCACCATTGACTAAGGGTGGGGGAGTAACACCGTGTAGGCATGCTTCTCTGTGACAGGCATGGGCTGGAATGGCCCTGATCCCATCCTCTCCAGTTGGCTTTGCCCAGTAGCCAGGCACCTGTCTTTTAGGGAATAGAGATCTCTCGTAAGGCAAGCTGGCACAATGCAGCCGAGTGCCCGGCTCTGTAATTCCCGCTGAGCCATCCCGCCTGGCACCGGAGCTCTCCTGGCTCCTTGCAAAGGCAGCTGAACTTCAAACAAGTGGGCTTCAAGATTGGCCACTGAATGGCTGTGGGCTTGTGGGCTGGGCCACCCTGCTGGGCAACTGAGAGGAAGTCCTGAGAGCTCCAGGACTGGGCGGGGGCAGGGAGTGTGGACGGAGAAGGAGGCTGGGGCCTCGTGGTACACTCAAATTACAGACCGAGTTTCCTAGACTGAGTTAAGCTTCCCCAAGGTTACCAGGTTGATGCCAAGACTGTGTGATATTAAGCAAATATCTTGTCACTCTGAGCCTTTTCATCTGTAAAATGATTTAAGTGAGGGGCACCCGGGAGGCTCAGTCGGTTAAGCATCTGGCTTCAGCTCAGGTCATGATCTCGGGGTCCTGGAATGGAGTCCTGCGTCAGGCTCCCTGCTCAGTGGAGAGTCTGCTTCTCCCTCTCCCTCTATCTCTTCCTTTGCCTCTGCCCCCCTACTTGTGCTTGCTGTCTCTCTCTCTCTCAAATAAATAAATAAATAAATAAATAAATAGAATCTTTAAAAAAATAACATAAGATGAGGCAATGTCTGGAAAGGGCTCGGTACTCCTGCATAGACAGTAATGGTGGTGGACAGTTCTCTGAGGCATGTACTTGGACCTTTGTTTCCATGAATGCACGTGTTTTCAAAAACACATGGGCTTAACTCCCCATTTTTCTCCAGCGCCTTCAGTAGTAGGGACTTAATTCATACATCGAGTCAACAAACGGTATCTACTATACGCCACGAGCCAGGCTGCCTTCTGTCCCGGAGGTAGAGGCAAACTGGTCACCGGCGCTGCTCTGTCCCGAAGAGCTCACCCTAGTGTAGGGAGATGCAGCTTGTCTGCAAACATCGGGATATGGCGTGGAGAACGGACGGAGCCTGGTGTGGGAATCCAGAGGCAAGCGTGGCCAGGCCAGGCAGGGGCAGGGGCTGAGGCCAGCAGGGCTGGAGGGCAGGCACAAGAACAATGGGGGAAGGCTTGGCAGGGGATGCGCCTCAGCGCTGGGCTCTGGAGGGCGAGCAGAATCTGGAGATTGGAGACTGAAGCAGCCTGGGATCTCGGGCTGAGGTTTCCCTCCTCTGTTTCCTAATGGTATAAATCAGAGATGGATAGGGGCTGTGCCATTCCCCACAACATTACCGCAAGTCTTTAGAGCATGCAAACCCAGGGCTGGGCGAGGGGCACTGTGGGTCTGGGAGCAGCAGGGGTGTACCGACCGTGTCAGGCCCAGCTCCCGATGCCTTAGCTATATTGGTTCATTGAGTCCTCACCATAATCCTTGAGGGAGATGCCATTAAGATCCTTTTTACAGTGAGGACACTGAGGCTCAGGCAGGCCAAGCTATTAACTAGAATGTGGAAAAACCAGCTTTGGACTCTGGACTTTCCCTGCCCTGAAAACCCCGTGTGGGTGCGACATTGATTTTGCCCCTGCTATGTGCTAAGCATGACATGTTTGTTTTTTTTTTTTTAGATTTTATTTATTTATTTATTCGTCAGAGAGAGAGAGAGAGAGAGAGAGAGAGAACACGAGCAGGGGGAGCAGCAGGCAGAGGGAGAAGCAGGCTCCCTGCTGAGCAAGGAGCCCGACTTGGGACTCGATCCCAGGACCCTGAGATCATGACCTGAGTCGAAGGCAGACGCTTAACAGACTGAACCCCCCAGGAGCCCCCAACATGGGTTATTTTGTTGGATCTTCGCAATAACTCTATGAGGTAGTTTTCTTTATGACCCTCCCCACTCAGAGCTGAGAACTCAGAGGCTACAGAAGGTCAGAAAATCTGTCTGAGACACCCCAGCCAACCCAGTGGAAAGGCAGTGCCTGCATGCACACCTTCCCAAACCTCAAGCCTGTTCCCTGTCCATGGAACCACGCTGCCTCCTGTGGTTTAAGGGGCCTGGATGGAATTCCTCCCTAGATCATGTGGCAACCTCACTGCTCCACGCAGGTACACTCCCGGGACCAGAGGACCTCGGGCCAATGCTGGTTCCACCCCCTTACCAGCTGTGTGACCTTGGGGCATAACTACACCTAACCCACAAGGTGGTACCAAGGTCAAACGACGTGTCAGAAAATGCCGTATAAACTGTGAAGTGCTGAAGTGGAAGGAACAGACAGCCGCACTGTGTGCCCACCACCTCGGTAAGTGCGATAAGGAAGGCACTAGGCAACACAAGCAAAAATAAACAAGTGGGATCGAAGCAGACAAAAAAGCTTCTGCTCAGCAAAGGAAACCGTCAACAGAGTGAAAAGGCAGCCTACAGAATGGTAGAAAATACTTGCCAATCATATGTCTGGTGAGGGCTTAATATCCAAAACATATAAGGAATTCATACAACTCAATAGCAAAAAAACAAGCGTCTGGTTGAAAAATGAGCAAGGGCGCCCAGGTGGCTCAGTCAGCTAAGCATCTGACTCTTGATTTTGGCTCAGGTCATGATCCCAGGGTCCAGGGACTCCCTGCTCAGTGGGTAGTCTGTTCTCCCTCTGTGCCCACCACTCCCCGCCGCCTCTGTGTGCTTTCTCTCTCTCTCTCTCAAATAAATACATAAAGTCTTTTTAAAAAAATGTTAGAGAGAGAACTACCATAGGATCCAGCAATCCCACTTCTGGGTATTTATTTGAAGGAAATGAAAACAGAATCGGAAAGACATTTCCGCACGCCCACGCTCACTGCAGCACTGTTTGTAGTGGCTGAAGACCTGGGAACGACATAAGTGTCCCCCCACAAAAGAATGAATGAATAAAGTGTGGAACATGTATCCACGGGAATATTATTCAGCGGTGAGGAAGAAGGGAACCCTGCCATTTATGATGGAACTTGATGGCATTGTGCTGAGTGAAGGAAGCCAGGCAGAGAACAACAAATACTGCATGATATCCCTTATACCTGGAATCTTAAAACACACACACACACACACACACAGTCAAACTCAGAGAAGCGAAGTGGCTGCCAAGGGCTGGGCTGGGGGAAAACAGGGAAGATTTGCCCAAAGGGCATGCACTTTGGGCTCCGAGATGAAGGCCTGCCAGTCGAAGGGAAAACATGGTGCCTATAGTTGATAACACTGAATTGTATAACAGAATAACAACCGGAAAAGGAAGGTACCAGCCCCAGGCAGACTCTGTCCTCAGGTCAGCAAACAATGAACAGGCCCCGTGTGTGCATGTGCGTGTGCGTGGGGATACAGAGACCCCATACCACAACCCATTCAGGGATTTATTTTATATCACCATTTATTTTATACCACTGTGGGCTGTGGGCTAAATTCCTCTGGTATATTTTCTCATTGAATTCTCCCAGCTCTCCAACAAGGGACTGTTACCATGCCTCTTCTGTGGCAATAAAATAACTTGGAGCCCTGGGTTTGCATCCTACCTTGACCTCTTCCTAGCAGTGTGACTGATCGTGTTATCAAATTTCTCAACCCGTCTGTAAAATGGGAATAACAATATCTATCTCTCCGGTCTATTGTTTTATGATTAGTACACATCGAGTTCCTAGCAGGCAATCAGCGCTCAAAAAGTAAATGAACAAGTAAGCAGTTAGGGAGGGTTATGAACTTCTGAGCTCTGTGGAGGAGAGCAAGGAGGAGAGATGACCCTTTCCGTTAGGAAGAGAATGTCCTGGTATCTTTAGAAGGAAGCATGAAAGGAGATGGGGTCCGCTGTTTCTAGTTTGAATGGAGTGGAAAACTTGCCAAATCTGCATATAAGTAGATACAAGCCACTTCCTTTCTCTGCCCCTGGCTGCTGAAACATCTTATAATTGCCTTATTAAGATCTTTCCAGAGCTTCCCATGGAAGACTGCAGTGGCAGATTGCAAGGGTGAGCAAAGAAAATCTACCCCTTCCTCCACTGCCCCCACGCCGGGAGGAAGGGATGGGGGCCTGGGGAGGAGACCGTCAAAATGACATCTTGGTAGGTCCCTTCTTGCAATAGCGCTGTGGTTGCTGAGTGCCCCTGGGGCAAGGACTAATAATACCAATAATAGTCATTATAAGATTTTGCATCTGTGCAGAATTTATTATGTTTCTCCCAAGGCGGTTTCCTGTTCAAAATCTTATTGAATCCCTATAATTCAGTGACATAAACGGGCAGGAATGAGAACCTCCTCTACCATGACTTGACCTTCCTGAGAGCTGACAGTAGTGAATGGTGAGCTGGGTCTCCATCTCCAGCACTTCTCAGGGGCTCTCGGCCCCTGGCCCAGCTCCCAAATTTCCCCCATTCAACCATCCCCACCCCCAGTTTTCTCATTGTCCTAGTTTCTGGCCCCCTGGACTCCTTTGGCTCAGTCATGAGCCATCTGGTTTCTGAAAATCCAATCTAGTGGTTGAAGGGAAGGAACAATCCGTTATTTTTATCTGCCGCTTGGAGGGGGGTTAATAATTAGGTGATCTGGGGCCAATGAGAGCAGGGAAGTTAGAAATTATTCTAAAGCTTCTTGATGAAGTATCAAGATATGAGAAGGGTGAGAAAAAGATTTTGGTCTTTAAAAAATCAGCTATGTTAAGGTACAATTACATAAATGAAAGTCACCTATTTTAAGCATATGAGTTTAGACAAATGTCTACAGTTCTGTAACCATGACTTCAATCAAGCTATAGAACATTTCCATCACCCCAGAGGACCCCTTGTTCCCCTTTTCAGTTTAAACTCTCACCTCCCATATTACTGAGACTGATCTGATGTCACTATACTTTTTGCCTTTTCTAGAAAGTCATACAAATGGAATCACACAGCGTGTAGACTTTTGTGTTTAGCCTCTTTCATTTAGTATGATGCTCCTTTGAAATTCATCCATGTTGGCACATATATGAGTAAGCTTGTTCCTTTTTATTGCTGCATAGTACTCCATTGTATAGACATACCACAATTTGTTTATCCATTTACCAGTTTGTAGACATTTAGGTTGCTACTGGGTTTTTTTTTTACATGCATCTTTTTGCATGCATAACTGTCTCTATATACATTTAGAACACATGGACCATTTGTGTGTGGATATATCATTTACTCAACTTATAGACAATGCTTGGCAAACATGTACTTGGACCTTCCTTCTATTAACTCTGGGCCAGCTCTGTCCCACTCCTACTCCTCTGGCCAGGGTACAGATTCTCATAGAGTGGGAACCACTCATTGTAGTCATGCAACTCAAGAAATGAATATTCAAACTAAAATGTGGTATTAAACTTTATTTGTTGTATTTTATTATATTGTGGTAAGAACTGTAACCATAAGATTTACTCTCTTCAGTTTTGTTTTTTAATATTTTATTTATTTATTTGACAGAGAAAGAGAGATCACAAGTAGGCAGAGAGGCAGGCAAAGTGTGGTGGTGGAGGGGAGCAGGCTCCCCAATGAGCAGAGAGCCTGATACAGGGCTGGATCCCAGGACCCTGAGATCATGACCTGAGCCGAAGGCAGAGGCTTAACCCACTGAGCCACCCAGGTGCCCCTACTCTCTTCAATTTTTAAGTGTACAATATAGGCTGTTAACTATAGGCACAAAGTTGTACAGAAGATCTCTAAAACTTATTCATGCAGAATCAAAACTTTGTGCCCACTGATTAGCAATTTCCATTTCCCCCTGCTCCCCCAACCCCTGGTAACCACCATTCTATTCTCTGAATTTATGAGTTTGACTATTTTAGATACCTTTTATAAGTGGGATCATGCTGTATTTGTCCTTCCATTTTACTTATGATTTATAATTAATTAATTAATTAATAATTTTTAAATTTTTAATAAACATATAATGTTTTATTAGCCCCAGGGGTACAGGTCTGTGAATCACCAGGTTTATATACTTCACAGCACTCACCATATCACATACCCTCCCCAATGTCCATAATCCCACCATCCTCTTCCTACCACCCCTCCTCACAGTCACCCTCAGTTTGTTTTGTGACAGTAAGAGTCTCTTATGGTTTGTCTCCCTCCCGATCCCATCTTGTATCATTTATTATTTTCCTACCCCCCAAACCCCCCACATTGCATCTCCACTTCCTCATATCAGTGAGATCATATGATAGTTGTCTTTCTCTGACTGACTTATTTCACTTAGCATAATATTCTCTAGTTCCATCCATGTCGTCACAAATGGCAAGATTTCATTTCTTTTGATGGCTGCATAGTATTCCATTGTATATATACACCACTTCTTCTTTATCCATTCATCTGTTGATGGACATCTAGGTTCTTTCCATAGTTTGGCTATTGTGGACATTGCTGCTATAAACATTCAGGTGCACATGCCCCTTTGGATCACTACGTTTGTATCTTTAAGGTAAATACCCAGTAGTGCAATTGTTGGGTCCTAAGGTAGCTCTATTTTCAACTTTTTGAGGAACCTCCATGCTGTTTTCCAGAGTGGTTGCACCAGCTTGCATTCCCACCAACAGTGTACGAGGGTTCCCCTTTCTCCACATCCTTGCCAGCATCTGCTATTTCCTGACTTGTTAATTTTAACCATTCTGACTGGTGTGAGGTGGTATCTCATTGTGGTGTTTTTTTTTTTTAATTTTTTTTATTTAAACATATAATGGAACCCCACCACCCTCTCCCAATCCCCGTCCCCCCCACCCCCTCAGTTTGTTTTATGACATTAAGAGTCTCTTTTGGTTTGTCTCCCTCCCGATCCCATCTTGTTTCATTTTTTCTTTTCCTACCCCCTTAACCTCCACCCCCGTTGCATCTCCACTTCCTCATATCAGGGAGATCATATGATAGTTGTCTTTCTCCGATTGACTTATTTCACTTAGCATAATACCCTCTAGTTCCATCCATGTCGTCACAAATGGCAAGATTTCATTTCTTTTGATGGCTGCATAGTATTCCATTGTATATATATACCACTTCTTCTTTATCCATTCATCTGTTGATGGACATCTAGGTTCTTTCCATAGTTTGGCTATTGTGGACATTGCTGCTATAAACATTCGGGTGCACGTGCCCCTTCGGATCACTACGTTTGTATCTTTAAGGTAAATACCCAGTAGTGCAATTGCTGGGTCATAAGGTAGCTCTATTTTCAATTTTTTGAGGGACCTCCATGCTGTTTTCCAGAGTGGTTGCACCAGCTTGCATTCCCACCAACAGTGTAGGAGGGTTCCCCTTTCTCCACATCCTCGCCAGCATCTGTCATTTCCTGACTTGTTCATTTTAGCCATTCTGACTGGTGTGAGGTGGTATCTCATTGTGGTTTTGATTTGTATTTCCCTGATGCCCAGTGATGTGGAGCACTTTTTCATGTGTCTGTTGGCCATCTAGATGTCTTCTTTGTTCATGTCCTCTGCCCATTTCTTGATTGGATTATTTGTTTTTTGGGTGTTGAGTTTGGTAAGCTCTTTATAGATTTTGGATACTAGCCCTTTATCTGATATGTCGTTTGCAAATATCTTCTCCCATTCTGTCAGTTGTCTTTTGGTTTTGTTAAGTGTTTCCTTTGTTGTGCAAAAGCTTTTCATCTCAATGAAGTCCCAATAGTTCATTTTTGCTCTTGCTTCCCTTGCCTTTGGCGATGTTCCTAGGAAGAAGTTGCTGCGGCTGAGGTTGAAGAGGTTACTGCCTGTGTTGTCCTCAAGGATTTTGAAGGATTCCTTTCTCACATTGAGGTCCTTCATCCATTTTGAGTCTATTTTCATGTGTGGTGTGAGGAAATGGTCCAATTTCATTTTTCTGCATGTGGCTGTCCAATTTTCCCAACACCATTTGTTGAAGAGGCTGTCTTTTTTCCATTGGATGTTCTTTCCTGCTTTGTCGAAGATTAGTTGACCATAGAGTTGAGGGTCCATTTCTGGGCTCTCTATTCTGCTCCATTGATCTCTGTGTCTGTTTTTTTGCCAGTACCATACTGTCTTGATGATGACAGCTTTGTAATAGAGCTTGAAGTCTGGAATTGTGATGCCACCAACTTTGGCTTTCTTTTTCAATATTCCTTTGGCTATTCGAGGTCTTTTCTGGTTCCATATAAATTTTAGGATTATTTGTTCCATTTCTTTGAAAAAAATGGATGGGATTTTGATAGGGATTGCATTAAATGTGTAGATTGCTTTGGGTAACATAGACATTTTCACAATATTTGTTCTTCCAATCCATGAGCATGGAACATTTTTCCATTTCTTTGTTTCTTCCTCAATTCCTTTCATGAGTACTTTATAGCTTTCTGGGTATAGATTCTTTGCCTCTTTGGTTAGGTTTATTCCTAGGTATCTTATGGTTTTGGGTGCAATTGTAAGTGGGATTGACTCCTTAATTTCTCTTTGGATTATTCTGTCTTGGTGTAAAGAAATGCAACTGATTTCTGTGCATTGATTTTATATCCTGACACTTTATTGAATTCTTGTACAAGTTCTAGCAGATTTGGAGTCGAGTCTTTTGGGTTTTCCACATATAGTATCATATCATCTGCAAAGAGCGATAGTTTGACTTCTTCTTTGCCTATTTGGATGCCTTTAATTTCTTTTTGTTGTCTGATTGCTGAGGCTAGGACTTCTAGTACTATGTTGAATAGCAGTGGTGATAGCGGACATCCCTGCCGTGTTCCTGACCTCAATGGAAAAGCCCTCAGTTTTTCTGCATTGAGAATGATATTTGCAGTGGGCTTTTCATAGATGGCTTTGATAATATTGAGGTATGTGCACTCTATCTCTACACTTTGAAGAGTTTTGATCAGGAAGGGATGCTGTACTTTGGTCAAATGCTTTTTCAGCATCTATTGAGAGTATCATATGGTTCTTGTTTTGTTTTTTTTTAATAAAAGTTTTTTTGTTGTTGTTGTTCTTTCTTTTATTAATGTATTGTATCACATTGATTGATTTGTGGATGTTGAACCAAACTTGCAGCCCTGAAATAAATCCCACTTGGTCGTGGTGAATAATCCTTTTAATGTACTGTTGGATCCTATTGGCTAGTATTTTGGTGAGAATTTTCACATCTGTGTTCATCAAGGATATTGGTATGTAATTCTCTTTTTTGATGGGATCTTTGTCTGGTTTTGGGATCAAGGTGATGCTGGCCTCATAAAATGAGTTTGGAAGTTTTCCTTCTATTTCTATTTTTTGGAACAGTTTCAGGACAATAAGAATTAATTCTTCTTTACATGATTGGTAGAATTCCCCTGGGAAGCCATCTGGCCCTGGGCTCTTGTTTGTTTGGAGATTTTTGATGACTGTTTCAATCTCCTTACTGGTTATGGGCCTATTCAGGTTTTCTATTTCTTCCTGGTTCAGTTTTGGCAGTTTATATGTCTCTAGGAAAGCATCCATTTCTTCCAGATTTTCGAATTTGTTGGCGTAGAGTTCCTCATAATATGTTCTTATAATTGTTTGTATTTCTTTGGTGTTGGTTGTGATCTCTCCTCTTTCATTCATGTTTTATTTATTTGGGTCCTTTCTCTTTTCTTTTGGATAAGTCTGGCCAGGGGTTTATCAATCTTATTAATTCTTTCAAAGAACCAGCTCCTAGTTTTGTTGATTTGTTCTATTGTATTTTTGGTTTCTATTTCATTGATTTCTGCTCTGATCTTTATTATTTCTCTTCTCCTTCTGGGTTTAGGCTTTCTTTGTTGTTCTTTCTCCAGCTCCTTTAGGTGTAGGGTTAGATTGTGTATTTGAGACCTTTCTTGTTTCTTGAAAAAGGCTTGCATCGCTATATATTTTCCTCTCAGGACTGCCTTTGCTGTGTCCCAACGATTTTGAACCGTTGTGTTTTCATTATCATTTGTTTCCATGGTTTTTTTCAATTCTTCTTTAATTTCCTGGTTGACCCATTCATTCTTTAGAAGGATGCTGTTGAGTCTCCATGTATTTGGGTTCTTTCTAAATTTCCTCTTGTGATTGAGTTCTAGCTTCAGAGCATTGTGGTCTGAAAATATGCAGGGAATGATCCCAATCTTTTGATACCGGCTGAGACTTGATTTATGACCCAGGATGTGATCTATTCTGGAGAATGTTCCATGGGCACTAGAGAAGAATGTGTATTCTGTTGCTTTGGGATGGAATGTTCTGAATATATCTGTGATGTCCATCAGGCCCAGTGTGTCATTTAAGGCCTTTATTTCCTTGTTGATCTTTTGCTTGGATGATCTGTCCATTTCAGTGAGGGGAGTGTTAAAGTCCCCTACTATTATTGTATTATTGTCGATGTGTTTCTTTGATTTTGTTATTAATTGGTTTATATAGTAGGCTGCTCCCACATTAGGGGCATAGATATTTAAAATTGTTAGATCTTCTTGTTGGACAGACCCTTTGAGTATGATATAGTGTCCTTCCTCATCTCTTATTATAGTCTTTGGCTTAAAATCTAATTGATCTGATATAAGGATTGCCACCCCAGCTTTCAATTGATGTCCATTAGCATGGTAAATTGTTTTCCACCCCCTTACTTTAAATCTGGAGGTGTCCTTGGGTCTAAAATGAGTTTCTTGTAGGCAGCATATTGGTGGGTTCTGTTTTTTCATCCATTCTGATACCCTGGGTCTTTTGATTGGGGCATTTAGCCCATTTGCATTCAGGGTAACTATTGAGAGATATGAATTTAGCGCCATTGTATTGCCTGTAAGGTAACTGTTACTGTATATTGTCTCTGTTCCTTTCTGGTTCTACTACTTTTAAGGTGTCTCTTTGCTTAGAGGACCCCTTTCAATATTTCCTGTAGAGCTGGTTTGGTGTTTACAAATTCGTTCAGTTTTTGTTTGTCCTGGAAGCTTTTTTATCTCTCCTTCTATTTTCAATGATAGCCTAGCTGGACATAGTATTCTTGGCTGCATGTTTTTCTCATTTAGTGCTCTGAATATATCATGCCAGTTCTTTCTGGCCTGCCAGGTCTCTGTGGATAAGTCCTCTGTCAATCTAATATTGTTACCATTGTATGTTACAGACTTCTTGTCCCGCGCTGCTTTTAGGATTTTCTCTTTGTCGCTAAGACTTGTAAATTTAACTATTAGATGACGGGGTGTGGACCTATTCTTAATGATTTTGAGGAGGGTTCTCTGCACCTCCTGGATTTTGATGCTTGTTCCCTTTTCCATATTAGGGAAATTCTCTACAATAATGTTCCCAATATACCTTCTGCTCCCCTCTCTCTTTCTTCTTCTTCTGGAATCCCAATTATTCTAATGTTGTTTTGTCTTATGGTATCACTTATCTCTTGAATCCTTCCCTCGTGGTCCAGTAGTTTTTTGTCTCTCTTTTGCTCAGCTTCTTTATTCTCAGTCATTTGGTCTTTTATATCACAAAATTTTTTTTTAATTTGACAGAGATCGCAAGTAGGAAGAGAAGCAGGCAGAGAGATGGGGGGGGGGAGGAAGCAGGCTCCCTGCTGAGCAGAAAGCCCAATGCGGGGCTTGATCCCAGGACCGTGGGATCATGACCTGAGCCAAAGGCAGAGGCTTTAACCCACTGAGCCACCCAGGCAACCCTATATCACTAATTCTTTCTTCTGCCTCATTTATCCTAGCAGTAAGAGCCTCCATTTTTTATTGCACCTCATTAATAGCTTTTTTGATTTCAACTTGGTTAGATTTTAGTTCCTTTATTTCTCCAGAAAGGGCTTTTATTTCTCCCAACAGGGTTTCTCTAGTATCTTCCATGCCTTTTTCAAGCCCAGCTAGAACCTTGAGAATCATCATTCTGAACTCTCGATCTGACATATTACCCATGTCTGTATTGATTAGGTCCCTAGCCTTCGGTACTGCCTCTTGTTCTTTTTTTTTGTGGTGAGTTTTTCTGCCTTTTCATTTTGTCCAGATAAGAATATATGAAGGAGCAAATAAAATACTAAAAGGGTGGCAAAGACCCCAGGAAAATGTCCTAACCAAATCAGAAGAGACCCCAAATCATGGGGGGGGGAGGGGTAAAAAGAAGTTCAGAAAAAAAAATTTAAAAAAGAAAACAAATAAGGAAAAAATATTAAAAAGAAAAAATATATATATTAGACTGGTGGCTAGAACAGCGTCACCCAATTAATTTTGGGAGTATTTTGGTCTCTTAGAAGAAACTACCTCCCCAAATTTTAAAGAATGAAAGACGCATATAAGGGTAAACACAATGAAGGGATGGAATATGACTATAAAGATGAATAAAATTTTTTTTTAATTTCTAAAAAAAGGAGTTGATAAGGTAAGTTGGTTGGGAGAATAAAGAAAAAGAAGGTGGAGAGAATTTGCTTGGGATGGAGACTAGATCAAGCCCGGTGCTAGATTTACAATGTGTATTTTGATCTATTAGAAGAAGTTGCACCCCAAATTTTTTAGAAGAAAAAACCTATGTGTATACAAAAAATAAAGTTAGATCCAATGAAGCATAAATGTGACTATAATAATGGAGGTTCAAAAAAGACTATTATTATTTTTTAAAGGTATTGTTAAGATAAACTAGTTAAAAAATGTTACAAGAAGAAAGGGTAAAAGTTGAAAAAAATTAGAAGAAAAAAATAAAATAAAAAAAAATTAATTAACTTTGTAAGACTGAAGAATCATGGGGAGAAAGCCATGAATTCCATGAAATTCATGAAAGCCATGAATTTGCTTTCTCCTCCTCTGGAATTCCGCTATTCTCCTTGGTATGTGAATTTGGTCTTGGCTGGATTTCTTGTTGATCTTGGGGCGGGGGTGTTGGGGCGCCTGTTGTAGTGGTTCTCAAGTGTTTTTGCCTGAGGCAGAATTGCACCGCCCTTACCAGGGGCTGAGTTAAATAATCTGCTCAGGTTCGCTTTCGGGAGCTTTTGTTCCCTGAAAGCTTTCCATAGAGTTCCGGAGGACGGGAATGAAAATGGCGGCCCACTCCTCAGTGCGCCCTTGGAGAAAAGCGCTCAATCACTCCCATCTCCCTGGCCTCCGGCTGCGCTCCAAGCTCACCCAGCCTGTGACCAAGCGTCTCTGTCTCTGGCACACAGCTCCGCCTGGAGTCTCTGAACCCCGCAGATCCCTGAGCTCTTCCAGGGGGGGTCACCCCGGATCTTGTGGGGACCTCACTCACAGAGCAGTGGCCTGTGCCATGGATTATGGTTCAAGGTAACCCCGAGTTGAAAGCTCACTCCTCGGCTCTGTCTCTGTAGCCAGCTTCTCCACTCTAATACCTGTGAGCTCTGTGACACTCAAGACACCCCCGATCCTTCTGTGACCCTGTGAGACCTGAAGCCATTCTGTCCCCATGTGGGCTTCACCCAGGCTTAGCCTCTGGAGCGATGTCTCTCTGTGGAGCAGACTTTTAAAAGTCCTGATTTTGTGCTGCATTGCTCCACCGCTTGCTGGGAGCCAGCCCCTCCCCCCGGCATCTATCTTCCCATTGCGTTGGATTCACTTCTCCGCTGGTCCTACCTTTCAGAAAGTGGTCAATTTTCTGTTCCTAGAATTGTTGCTCTTCTTCGCTTCGATCTCCTATTGGATTTGTAGGTGTTCAGAATGGTTTGATAACTATCTAGCTGATATCCTGCTACCTGATGTCGTCTCAGCCTGCTACTTCTCTGCCATCTTGACTCCTCCCCTTATTATTTTATTTAATGTGATGGCTTCAAGGTTCATCAATGTGGTCACGTATCACAGGATTTCCTTCTTTTAAAAGGCTGAATAGTATTCCATTGAATATATATACCACATTTTCCCTATCTGTTTATCAATTGATGGACATTTATATCATTTATGAATCTTGGCTTCTGTTAATAGTGTCACACTGAATATTGGAGTGCTAATATCTCTTCAAGATCCTGATTTAATTCTTTTGGATGAATAACCAGAAGCGGGATTTCTGGATCATATGGTAGTTCTATTTTTAATTTTCTGAGAATCTTCCATACCATTTTCCATAGCAACATTTTGCATTTCCACTAACAGTATACAAAGATTCCAATTCTCTGCATCCTCCTCAACACTTGTCACACACATATACACATATGTTTTGACAATAGCCGTCATAACAGGGGTGAGGTGATACCTCATTGTGGTTTTGATTTGTATTTCCCTGATGATAGCTGGCATGGAGAATATTTTCATTTACCTGTTTGCCCCTTATATTTCATCTTTGGAGGAGTGTTTTATTCAAGTCTTTAGCACACTTTTAATCAAGGTTACTAGCGTTTTTGTTCTTGAGTTGTAAGAGATTTTTAAAAATATATTTTGAAATTAATTGCTTATCTGATGTTATGGTTTGCAAATAATTTCTCCCATTTGGTACATAGCCTTTTCACTCTGTTGTTTCCTTTGCTCTGAAGGAGCTATTTGGTTTAATGTAGTCCCACTTATCTATTTTTATTTTCATTGCCTGGGATTTTGGTGTTATATCTATGAAATCATTGCCAAGACCAGTATCATGAAGTTTTCCCCCTGTGTGTGTGTGTGTGTGTGTGTGTGTGTTTTTCTAGGAATTTTATAGTTTCAGGTCTTAGGTTAAGTCTATCATCCATTTTGTGTTGCTTTTGCGTACTGTAAGCTATAGGTCTAAATTCATTTTTTGCATGTGGGTATCCCCTTTTCTCAATACCATTTGTTGAAGAGAATATCCTTTCTCCATTGTGCATTCTTGGCCCCCTTGGCAAAGATTAATTGAATGTATATGGGTAGAATTCCCTGTTGTTGGTGGTGGTTTTTTTCCTGCTGTGAACATTTGTTGCTCTGAATAATTTTTTGCCAATCTATGTTTTTATTTATCTTGGGTAAATAACTAGGAATGCAATTACAGGGGCATGTGATAAGTGTATGTTTCACTTTGTAAGAAACTGCCAGATTGCTTTCCAAAGTGTTGTACCATTTTACATTTCTGCCACAAGTGGAAAAGTGTGTATAAGAGTTTCAGGAGCTCCACACACTTTTTAACACTTGATATTGTCAGACTTTTAACTGTTGCTAATTCTAGTGGGTGTGTACTGGTATTTCATTGTGGTTTTAACATGTAGTTCCTTAATAACTAATCATATCATTGAAATATTTTCTTTTGTGAAGTATCTGTTGCCAATCTTGTGTATATTTTTTCATAAAGTTGTTTGTCTTTTTATTATTAAGCTGTAAGGATTATTCATTTTTTTAAAACAGTGTCTTTCAAAGAGAATATTTATTTTGATGAAGCCTAATTTATTAATTTTTTTCCTATGGTCTGTGCTTTTTGTGTCCTAGCTGGGAAATCTCTGCATCCTCTAAGTCACACATTTTCTCCTATGTTTTCTTTGAGAAGTTTTATAATTGTATCTGCTAATTTGGGTCTATGTTCCATTTTGTATTAATTTTTATATAAATATGGCACAGGGCATGAGGTCCATTTTATTTTTGCATACGGATTTTCCATTGTTTCAGCACCATCTATTAAAAAATTTATTATTCCTCATTGAACTACCTTGGTACTTTTTAAAAAAATTATTTATTTATTTATTTGACAGACAGAGATCACAAGTAGTCAAAGAGGCAGGCTAAGACAGAGAGGGGAAGCAGGTTTCCTGAGGAGCAGAGAACCTGATCCTAGGACCCTGAAATCATGACCTGAACTGAAGGCAGAGGCTTTAACCTGCTGAGCCACCCAGGCACCCCTACCTTGGTACTTTTACCATGAGTTAATTTATAAGAATTAATACATGTTTGAGTCTATTTCTAGCCTCTTTATTTGGTTCAATCCATCCGTATGTCCATCCTTCTGCCAACACCAAATTGTCCTAATTTTGGTAGCTGTATTTTAAGTCTTGAAAGCACATAGTGTAAGACCTACAACTTGTTCTTGTTTTTCAAAGTTGTTTTGGCTATTCTCCCACCCCCCAGGAAAAGGAGTGACCTCTGAAATAAAGGAGTGACATTTTCCTACTATTCATCATGTTTAGATAGAGAAGTCTTCCTGGAGGAGGTGGGAGGAAAAAAAAAAAAGGCTGGTCTTCAGGCTCTGCCAGCCCTAGTGATGGTGGTCCCAGGATGGGTGGGGGTCAAGGAGGTGACAGGAAATGATTTTATGATTTCTCTCTTTTCCTGGAGCTCAAGGCAGGTCCTTTAGAGAAGTTCCTGGTTGTTTCCTTCCAAGGACTGGTGGTTAAATCTGCTGTCTTCACCTTGGAAGAAGAGAAGAGGATTCCTCATTCAAGTTGCCCCTTTGAAATCCTGGTTTTGCCTTTTTGAGTTTCCTGCTGGGAGTCCCCCTTCTTCATCCCTCTGCCAGCCTCACTTACTGCAGTGCTATACACACCATCAGTTCTTCCAAGCCACTCAACTATTTTTATGGCCAAGCAGTGGAATTCTGAATCTCAAATTGAGTATAGATGTGAAAGTTATAGGCGCACAATCTCCCAGAATTTCAAGGGCTTGGCCTTGGCTAAAGCTTTAATTAGCTCCTGCCAGCATTTGCCATTTCCTATCCCTCCCAGCGCCCTGGCCGCTTGGCTCCTATTCTCCCCTGATAGCACCGCCACTCTCTCCCCAGCTTCCTTCCTAGTTCTTCCAGGAACAGGGAACTTTTCTGGCCAAACCCGAGGCTCCCCTCTTCCTTCAGGTCCATGCTGCCTTCTGTGAAGACCCTTGAACCCCTGTCTTGCTTGGGTGATGCCCTGAAGTTCCTTAAGCCAGCTGCTCCTACTCTTTACCTCTCATTCCTGAGTCCTCCAAGCTCCTTTCCATCCCAGGTTCATGGCATGACCAGGGATAAGACAACACATCAAAATCCTCATTCTGGGTCCCAACCACACCATGGTTCAGCTACCCCACCGATACTCATCAGCTTGGGGCACTTTTGGATTGCTAAATCCAGGAAGGACTGAATTCTGCCTAAAGTCATGGCCAGGGAATTAAAAATACAAGAAATAAACTTTTGGCCTGGATATGACTGGCTTCCCTCATTTGGAATTTCAAAAACCACATACTGAGGCTGGGTCACGTTCCTTTTCCATTGCTATTCCTTGGGTCCCTCCAGCTCCAGAACTCCTAGGGCCACAGCCCCTGGGCGGCAGGCCCCACAGGCTCCAATAAGAAGTGTGCCTCTGGATTTGCATGATGTGGTGGCTTTGAGAAAGTCCCTCTCAGTCTCATGCTCCCAAGTGGGCTGGGGACTGTTTTGATTCCAAGGCCTGGCTTACATTCTTAATGCAACTTGAAGGGTCCCCCTCACCCGAAAGTGTAGCAACTGCACTCAGGCCTATGAGTGTAGGCCTTTCTCCTTTCTTTACTTCTCCAGTAGCAATGGGAGACAGACGAAGTCTTGATCTTAGGTGCTTTAATCAGCCAGCCTCCCAGGGATTTGCTCAACCTGTTGGGCCCCCATCTCACTCTAAACTAGGTCCTAGTTTCCACCACAACAGAATGGGGATGCAGAAATGTTGCCCTGGGATGATGAATCAGGTACAGGGAGCTGAGCATGTCCAGTGCGGAACCCTCAAGAAGCAGGTTCTGAGAACCTACATAAGCTGTGCTGACATTCGAAGCTGTGTTTGCTTTCCTAAAAGCCCCACAGGTTCAGGTATTGCTACTGTCCTAGCTTTGCTGGTGAGAAAGCCAAGGCTTCAAGAGGCAAGGGACTGGGATGAACTTACACAAGGGTTGCGGCCCGTCTGGGGAGAGCTGATGACCCTGGCAAAGACCCTGAAACCTTATGTGGAGTGGGGTGTGGCCAAGGCCTTATGTCAGGTGTTCTTTGGGAAGAAAGCCTTATTCTGGGTTCTGTGGACAGAGGCCAGGTGTGCCCATGCCCCCACCTCACACCTGGACAAGCTGTGATGGGACGTGCTGACAACAGCCTTGGGATGGTCCCACCCCAGGGACTCTGTCTTGTTCCTCCCTGGCTCCCACCCCCCTTCGCAGCCTCTGGTGCCCCATGGTCCATCTGCTGTGGTGGCAGAGCTCCCAGGGAAAGATGGGCAAGAAGGAAGCAGAGAGGGACAAAGGGCTATGACCTGTGGGCTAAGGATTTGGGAAACAGCTCAAGGGCAGTGTCAGGACAAGCCTTGGACTTGGGCAGGGAGGAACAAACTTGGCAATGATCCCTCTGTCCACATTCGCATTATGGCTTCTTCGCCCAGCTTCAATCAAACAGGAACTTATTGTTTGCCAGTTTGGATGTTCTCTTAGCTGGTGGGCTCCCTGAGGCAGGGACTGCTGTGATGCTTCTCTGTACTTTCATACATTGAGCACCAACAGTGTACAGACTGGGGACTCCCAGTCCAGGTTTTAGCAGTTGGACCCATGAATGACCTTGGCCAAAACTCTCATGACATGGAGAATTGGACATGATCCTTGAAACTAGCCTGCCTGGAGTGTAGGCTCTCCTACTAACTAGCTGTGTGACTATGGGAAAGTCATTTACCTGCTCTGAGTCTTGGTTTTCTCATTTATAAAAGAGAGGATGATGACACACACTATAAAATTGTCTTAAGGGTTAAGGCATATGTTGAAGCATGACATGTCATCAGTGGTCCACAAACTTCCTATGCCCCAGTTTCCTCATTTATGGAGTGATGAGGAAGTTTTGCTCCATGGTGTTTTGTGAGAATTAAAAAGTTAATAATGCAAGTGTCTGAACAGTCCGTGCCACATATCAAACATTATGAAGTACTAAAATATAATTATTACTATTCTGCTACTCAAAATTTATCATCTACCTGTATCTGTCTGTCTATCTATCTATCTATCTATCTATCTATCTATCTATCTGCTAAACTCCAGTCTTATTTGTATTCCATTAGTTTTTTTTACTATTCTCTTTCTGCTCTAGGAACCCAGCCAGGGTACCACGTGACAATTTGTCCTGTCTTCTTAGTTTTCTCTGGTCTATGACAGTTTCTGTCTCTTTTTGGTTTTCAGGACCTTGACAGTTTTGAGGAGTACTGGTTAGATATTTGGTAGAAGGTCCTCAATTTGGGTGTGTCTGGTGTTTTTCTCATGGGTAGATTGGAGTTATAGTTTTGGGGGAAAGATGCCAAAGAGGTGAAGTGCTCTTCTTATTGTACACCCAATTTTAAATTTAGTGGGAATGAATTCTTTGGATCCCTTTTTTGGGTTCTCCTTTGGGGTGGAGGGAAGGAAGTCTGGGAGTGTAAAATCAGCGTTCAGCCAACTTATGCTAAGACTGTGGGGACTTGGACTCTGACCTTGGACAAGGGAGCTGGCCAGGCTGGTTAGAGGTGGGTAGAGCAGGACTTATAACTCAGCATGAACTAAACCCCAAGAGAAGGCAAGAAGGGAAGTTCTAATGGGGAAACACTTGGCCCAGGCTGAGGAGACCCATGGGGGAGGAGGTGGATAGAGGAGAAATGGAAAAAGGGCCGAAGGCAAGCTTCCCCTCTCAGCTGGACTGTCTTGAGGGACCTCATCAGTAGGAACCCCAAAAGAGAATGCAAGCCCCAATAGCACTGCCATCCCAAGCCCAAGGTACAGAAGGACTTGGGGACACCCAGGATTATATCACCCATTGCATGTGCCAATGCAGCTGAATTTGGGGAACTAGGAAGACCATCTGGAGTCTGCCCAAGTGCCTGGCCAGAGAAGCAGCTCCCAGCTCTGGGAGGGTGCCTCTAAGAAGTAGAGGCAGGCTCAGGACAGAGCTCCCAAGCACCTGGCTTATGGTTGTATCCAAGGGAGCTCTCCTTCCTGAAATGCCAGTGCCATGGGTGGTGAACAAGCTCTGCCTCTTTGCCTACGATCTTGGGATCTTTTCTGGAATTCTGAACCTACCCTGGGGCACAGGTACATCTGATGGCAGGAACTGGGGGGTAGGTTCTCTGCTACCTGCGTACCTGGGTCTACCTGCCTCCCTATGGTTGGGACTCTGAGCCTTTCCTGCTCCTGCCCTGTCTCCTCCTTCCTCCTTCCCCTTCTCCTCAGGCTGGGCAGTCCTAGGGGCTATCATGTGACATTTGGGATCCAGACAATTCTCTAAAGGCTCCGATTTGCCCCAGGAACTCCAGAGCTGGAGTAAGGGAGGTGAGAGGAGCCGGAAGACTGAGCTGGGACTTTGGTCTGGGAACTGCTGTAGACCAATTACTTCTCCACTCTGGGTCCAGTTTTCTCGTGCGTGAAATGAGGATTCAGATTCAACATTTTCCTTACTGCCCTTTTATGAAACTATATTAGATGCATTAATTATTAGTCTATAATCTATTGATTATATGTAATCCATAATCAATAGTTTATTAAATTAACAAAAATCCAAGATGAAAATTGCCCATGATCCATCCTGAAATGACATTAATATTTCTGTTGGTTCCTGGCACTTTCTAAGTCCTTGTTCACGTATATATTCAATATTAATGTATTCACAGTAATACCATAAGTAGGAATTGATAGTGAACATTTTCAGCTAACGTTACACTGAGCATATTTTTTCCTTTCCCTTTTTTTGTCTCCTTTGTCCTGCTCTCTTTTTGCTGAGGTAGCCAACGTGAACTGCTTAGTTATATACGCACTCATACAGAAATACAGTACAATGTATAGAATATGCATTTGGGGGAGAGGAGTCATTGTTTTACAAAACGATACACATTTCTCTGCAGCTTGCTTTTCTCGTTTAGCCACATGTTGTGGAAATCCACCCCAGCCAAGAGATATCACGCATAAATCCATGTAGAGATAGAACACATAACTCCATGGGATGGATAAAACTGTCCCAGTGTCTTCAACCAGTCCCTGAACGACGGGGACTTGGGTTATTCCCAGCCGCTCTGTTCCCCCCGCCAAAAAACAAAGCCGCCATATTTTGTACAAATACGTTTATGAACAGGTTCCTTGCATTTCTCTGGTATAAAATTCCAGAGATGGGATCGCCAGGTCAGAAGATGTGTGTTCCTTTCAATTTTCAAAAAACAGCTGTAAAAATTCACAATGAGTGATTCACACACAGGCAGTAGATTAGGACACTTCTCTGCCCATGTTCTCACCAGCCACTGTAGTTACTATCTTTCTAATGTCTGCCAGTCTGATAGATGGGAAATGGCATCGCTGTGTTGCTTCCATTTGTACTTTCCTGTTTACTAGCAAGGTAGAGCATCTTTCCATTTGTTGGCTCTTTGGAGTTCCTCTTCTCTCAACCGGAATTCATATCCTTTGCCCATTTTTTTCTACTGGGTCTGTCTTTACATTATGAATTTGTGGGATCTCGGTGTAGGAGATGCACTTGCCTTCTGCCATATACTGCAATATATTTTCCCACTCAATCATTTGTTGTTTGACTTACTAGAGTATCTTTTCCCATGCAAGATGCTTTCATTTTACATAGTCAGATATTTCTTCTTCTTTTTTTAAAAGATTTTATTTACTTATTTATTTGACAGACAGAGATCACAAGTAGGCAGAGAGGCAGGCAGAGAGAGGAGAAAGCAGGCTCCCTGCTGAGCAGAAAGCCGGACATGGGGCTCAATCCCAGGAACCTGGGATCATGACCTAAGCTGAAGGCAGAGGCTTAACCCACTGAACCACCCAGGTGCCCCATATTTCTTCTTCTTAATGGTTTTTCAATTTCCTGTTTTGTTTTAAAAGTCTCCCAAACACATAAACTGTCTTTCTAAGTTTCCTTATAAATTTGCCCTTGTTTTTGTTGTTGTTGTTGTTGTTTATTTGTTTTGTTTGTTTTCCCACTGAAACTTGAAATCTTTCTGGAATTATTTTTGCCAAATTAAGGTAAGCTCCAATGTTATTTTCTCCCGTGAGAAGAGCCAGACTCTGCAGTTTCTAATCTATGCTGCTGGAATGGTGGAGCCCCCAAGAGACGCCTGGGAGGTGGCTACCAACATTGGGGCTAGCAAGAAGGGAGCGTGAGGGGGTGGCACAGATCTCCCACTTCCTGCCCCTATTGAGCTATTCTGATTTGGTTGCTTTAAAAATGGGATCCCAGGGGTGCCTGGGTGGCTCAGTCGTTAAGCATCTGCCTTTGGCTCAGGTCATGATCCCAGGGTCCTGGATCGAGCCCCTCATCAGGCTCCCTGCTGGGCAGGAGGCCTGCTTCTCCCTCTCCCCCTGTTTGTGTTCCCTCTCTCACTGTCTCTGTCAAATACATAAGTAAAATCTAAAAAAAAAACCCACAAAAAACAAAATGGGATCCCAGGAAAGATTAGGTTTGGACAAAGTATTCTGAGGCTAAAAGGAGTTTAAACACCTCTTTCAGGTAATCTTTGGGGGCCCTTCCAGGTCTGGCATTCTCTGACTCCATGATGGTGAAACAAAATGTCAACATAACTTTATCCAAAAGTAATTTTAATATTAAATCCCAAGGTGGCTCAAAGTAGATATTAGAATCACAGAGTTTTGATGATGGAAGGCAACTTGGAAATCATCAAGTCTAGTGGCTCTCAATTCTGGCTACCATTCAAATCACCTGGGAGCTTATAAAAAGACCTGGAGCCCCTAACCAGGGCCAGAACAAGAGAATCAGTCCCTTGGTAGGGGGGCTGCAGAGGGCGGGAGGCGGGGGGCGGGGCGGGGCGGAGGGCAGGCGTTGATGCTTGGAAAAGTCTCCTAGTGATTCTAATCAGCAGCCAGGGTTGAACACAACTTCTGTAGCTTAACTTCCTTATTTCATTAGCAAATGAAATGAGACCTGGGAAAGGTGAACAGAGTATCCCACAGCTGGCTAGCTGTAGAGCTGATGCTAGAACCTTTATCTCTGCCTCTTGGTTGGCTTTTTCATTTGCATCAAACAAATCCCTCATCAAGCACCGTGCCTTGGATTTTCAGCTGGCAGCACTGAACTCTCCATGTGAGTGCTTTGTATCTTTGCACGTTCAGTTCTGGGCATCATAGATGAATAGACCTAGTTCCGCCTTGCTGGACCGAAGCAGGGAACAGGGTTTAAAGAACTATAATGATAAAAGATAGCGAGGAATTAATGGAAAATCCTATGCAGAGGAACCTACTGCAGGGCTGGGGGCTCTAGAAGGAGGAAGAGGTAGCAGTTGGGAGGTCTGGGGCTGGAAGCAGGACAGGATGCCTTGGTGCTGGCTGGGCCCCACCTGTCGAGGCCACCTCTGACCCTGTCCCTCTGCTCTGTCCTCAGGAATGAGACTGTGCTACACCAGTTCTGCTGTCCTGCCGCCGACGCTGAACAGAAGCCCGCCTGCTCCGACTTGGCCTCCCAAAGGTGGGAATGACGTGGTGGACGTCCTCCCTTGCCCACCCCCACTGCCCTTCCCCTCGGAGCAAAGCACACCACACAGCGCCTCTTCCTCTGAGTCCTGTGTTCTTGTTTGTCTGTTTTTACCTCCTGCCTCCTGCTTCTGTTTCTCTTTTCTTCCTTTGGACCCCAGATGAGCCATTCCCAACTCTTGAGGTCATCATACCCTATTGGTTCAAACTCCAAACTTAGACTCCTTCCCCCAAATGGCCTACATCAAATGGCATCTCTTTAAACGTCAAGGGTAATTAATTGGATTATGTAGAGTATAATATACATATATAAAAAAATCATATAGGTCGTCTGGCACTCAGGAGGGGCTCAACCAGTGGTAGCACCCATCCTTTCTATCAGAGCAAAGATTGACGGTTTCCTTTCTTTCTCCTTGCATAAAAGAGCCAAGATGACTAAGTTTAATTTTCAGGATTTCAACACTTCACTGAGATAGCCGTTGGCCTGGGAAGGAAGGGGGAGTGTTGGGTCAAGGATCGGTGTTGCTGTCCCGAGCTTTCTTCACCTAGTTGTGGTTAGTCATGGTCCCTCTTTCTTTTATTATTTTTCTTAAATTAACTAATTTTTTTTTAAACTAGGGAACTCTCAGGTCATTTAATAGTCACTGATGACATCTTAGGGTAATATAACTAAATATATATATATATATGTATTTATTTAATAGTCACTGATGACATCTTAGGGTAATATAACTAAATATTTATATGTATTTATTTAATAGTCACTGATGACATCTTAGGGTAATATAACTAAATATATATATATATCTTTCATATATATTTTTTATATATATATTTTTTGGATTGGCATAGGCACAGCATGCCAATCTAATGAGACAGAAAATAGGGGTGTTACAGCATGTATTTGGGGTCTTTCCAATATTGTCAACAACATAGCAGCCTTCAGTGGGAAATAGTCATAGTCGTCAAAAGAGCTATTCAGATTTTAAATGTACTATACGTTTTTTGTTTTACCAGGGAGTCCATTCCCATTCATCTAAGTGTCTGTCCATCACTGTCATCACATTTGCAAAGCCTACCCCGGCGGAAGGGCAGCGAGTCCCCAAGTGCTCTGCCTGTGACGCTGACGTGGAAATGTGGGTGCTCTCGGCGTGGCCAGCTTCCCACACTCTGACCCCTCCTCCCCACACATCAGCTCCCAGCTGTTTGCTGTGGATATGTTACATCTCAGGACTGACGCATTTATTCTTTCTTTGGGTTTCTTAAGCTCAAGACTTTCCTGAAATGTAAGTGTAGGGAAATACTTCTGTTTTGTGCCGGTCACTTTCTCAGCCACTGAGCAGCTGAACTCACGGTCCCTCTGTCCACCCGCCTGCTATTTTGTCGTCCGTCCTCCTCATGCTCTCGTCTCCTTTCTTCCACCTCCACCTGTCCGTCCAGCTCTCCTCTTCCTCCCCAACACCAGATTCCTCTCCTCTGGCTCGCTTGTCTTGATCCTTGTGCTGCGAGCCTGGGTCCTTCGTTAAAGCTTTGTTCTCTTCCCACCGAGTTTTCTGTCTCATTTCAGCACATTTCTCTCTTCTTTACTTGTTTCTGACTTCACTGGCAGTCAAGATGCTTGGATTCTAGCCAGGATTTGCCCCATCTACAGTCCTCTGTTGTTGGGACTCATTTGAGCAAGTTGCTTAGCTCCCCTAGGCCTCAGTTTCCCCACCTGTAGAATCAAGAGGCTGATCTGTCTGGGAGGGAATGTTGACATAGCGTTTCATGGAGTCTCTCAGCTACTCTGCGAGGTTAGACCAGGCAGGTTTTCTTATCCCTGCCTCATGTAAGAGCAGAGGGAGGTTGGGAGCACTCAAGGGCCTTGCCTGCAATCACACAGCCAGGAAGTACCAGTGCCCAGACTTGCCCTGAGGGCATGTGACTCCTACTGCTGGCATTTCCATGTTTAAGACTCGATGATTCCATGGTCTTTCTTTCCTCCTTTGTTCCTCGATGATTCCATGGTCTTTCTTTCCTCCTTTGTTCCTCGGAAAGTAACTCACTCAGTAGTAATCAGAATGGGAGCTATGGACGTAAGACCACCCCTGAAAGGTGTTACTACTGGCAAATCAGGGTCTGGGAGGAGGTAGGACTCTGAGAAGGGACCTGGAGGAGTGAAGCCGGAGCCAGTGGCACACCTTCAGGATCCCTCAATCTGGGGCTGAGGGAGGTATGGCTGCTCCCCGAGGCTGACCAGATTGGAGGATGGAAGGAAAAGGGAAGGACCAAGCCCTGTGCTGGCACCCTGGGTGGCCTGGGGGGCCAAGTTCTGTGCTGGGGACAGAAGCACAAGGAAGGCCATTTGGATTCTGGAGGAGCTCCCTGTCTCGTGGGGCACTGTAATGCCCCCAAATGATGGCTTGCCTGGACACTGACTGGGAAGAAAAAGAAATGGGAGAATGAGACAGGGGGTGGGGAGAGGAGAAAAAGAATGAGGACAGAGAGTGGAGTGGCATCGGGGTGGTCTGCAAGGAAGGAGATGGAAGACCCTGTCCCCTCCCCATGAGCTCACTGTTCAGACACACAGCAGAATCTTCTTCAACATGTCCTCCTTCGCAGGGCAGGGAGAGGAGAGGGAAGCTGTCTACTCTGCCTCCCACCCCATCAATCCATCTCAATTCAGGAACGTTTAATTACCACTACCCAAGCACCAGGCATGGGTGAAGACAGATCGCCGGGTGTCCTCAAGCTCAGTCTTGGGGTGGGGGTGGGGGCGCCAGCAACAGAAATCCTCCCCAGCATTTTCTGTGCTCCTCCTGTCACTCTAATCCTTCCCATTCCTTCCTGTGCCCACACTCCTCTGCCTGCTGGGGCCGACCTGAGGCCCTGGATTCTGGTGGGAAGGGGAGGGAGGAGCTGTTGTGACATGTGGGAGAGAGGGGTGGGTGCACGTGGGGGCAGGGGAGGGATGTTCCCCTCTTATGGGGGCTGGGGCACCAAGGGAATGGGCTTTTTTTCCAGGCTTTTGGGCTGGAGTATAGGAAATCTATTTTCCTAGTTTCTCCTTGGAGGGCCAGGAGCCGAAGTTGGGGTGGAGATGCTCTGGGAAGGAGAGTGGGAGAACATCAGATTGTGGGGGGTCTGAGAGCACTGCCTACCGCAGCCTTCCCCTCTGTGTGGCCAGGGAGACTTGCCCCCAGCTGGTCCAGACCTTCAGCTGCTGTGTGCCTCTGTTCCCAATCATTCCAAGTTGTCCTGTCTGTTTGGTTTGTAGTTTCCTAGAGTATATTCCTGTCTGTCTGTCTGTCTGTCAGTCTGTCTGTGTTTGTGACGTCAGTCTCTTGGCTTCTCTGGGAGGAGGCCTTCTGGGAGTTTTCTGACAGTCCAACAGTGTATATGTCAGTCAAGTCTGTCTGTTCTTGGTTTTCTGGGGGAATCCCATCCTAAGATAGTTTTCTTCCATTACATCCCTGACATCCCTGCTCCCAGCCCTACCCATGACTCCTTCACAGCCCCATATCCCTTTCCTTTACCCAGGTGCCCCACCTCCAGAGTGTAGCCCAGACCTCCCTGTGAATTTCTCGAAAAATGTGCCAAGGTCAGAGACTGGGCTGAGGACCAGCACAGGGTCAGTGAGTCACAAAGCCCTTCGGGCCACCCTGGGAGATCCTGGGCTGGGCTATAGGGCTCTGAGACAAGCCAGGCTCCAGCCCAATAAGCCTCCTCAGAGTTCTCTGGGGATAAGTCCTCTGGTCTCTACAGGAGACCCCAATAAGAAGTCACCAGTCACTCAGGTGTCAGGGTCACTGTGGTCCTTGGTGGGTGACCTCACAGCTGACTCTCTCCACAAATTGCCAAGTTTGGGATGTCTGTCATCTTCCCTGCAGAACACAAGCTGTGGAACTGAACAGGAATCCCTTCCTTAAGCCCCTGGACTCATCCTCTGGGGGCTGCTTGGCAGCTGGTCACCCACAACCACACCGGTCAGAACTGTGGAGAGGGGCCGTCACCGCCAGAGGCAAGCCCTCAGCCCCATGGAGAGACCGGTCAGGAGCAATCCTCCTGCCTCCCAAAGAGGCTGCCAAGCCCCAGCCCTGGGAGAAGGGGTGTTGCTGGAACAGCCTGCCCAGATACCTACAGAGCAAACTTTGGGGGATGGGGTCAGGAGAAACTCTTGGGACCTGGAGCCTTCCAGGGAGTGGTGCTCCAAGAAGTGGGGAGACCCAAAGTGCAGCAAACTTGGAAGCTGGGGGTCCCTAAGAAAGGAGGCCAAGGGGTGGGCCTAAGTGACTGGGGTGCAAGGGTGCAGTTGTGGTGCTGGAGAGGCCTCTGAGGCTGGGCCACCAGAGAAAAGTGCCTAGGTTCGCAAACCCATAGGCAAACAGCCTCTGCTTGCTGGGTAGCGAGGCCCTCAGGTGAGAGCTGGGGGTGGTGCAGCCCAGAGCAGCCAGCCAGGGGCAGCAAGTGCCTGCCAGGCTCTTTCATCCCCCTGCCCTACCTCCTCCTGCTGCTCACTAATGACAAGGGCTTTATTCTAGGGCACTGAATAGGCTAGTAATTGCAGCCCTACTTTCCATCCTCTGGCTGTCCTCCCTCTTAGGCTCTCAGTGACACTCGGAACAATGACCCTGAGCTGGCCAGCCACCTCCCAGCATCCCGCAGGAAGGCAGGCCATTTGTCTCTGTGGGTGGCAACAGGGCCAAGTTGAGGAAGATTGGTCTCTATTGGGGTCATGAGAGGAGGCTCGTTGGGGTGGGCATGGGGGCTCAGGAAGGAGACCCCTAGGGTAGAAACGGAACAACCCCCAGATCTGAAGGGGGCCCCAGCAGTCTCAACTGAGTCACCCCTGGTGTTTAGTCCTTCCTCCTCCCATACCCCTTACTCCAGGACGGAAGAGACATGAATATTTCTTGAAAGTACGATTCATGGAATGTACCGGGGATGCTGCATTAAGCCCTCTCAATATTTCATCCCAACTCTGGGAGATAGCTATTATTTCCCTTTGTTGATAAGGAATCTGGGATGGAGAGAAGTCCATGTCTTGATAGAGGGACCGCGCCAGTCAGTTCTGGAGGTGGAAGGTGAGCTCAGGTCTACCGCCAAAATGCAACGTCTCTCCACTGAGCTGCTGCTAGAATTTTTTTCTTTTCTTTTCTTTTTTTAAAGAGCACAGAAGAAATCCTTCCAGACATTTCTTTTGATCTTAAATAACCTCTGTTTTCTCTGATTATAAGTTATACTTGCTAGTTGTTGGAAATGTGGAAAATACAGAAATGTAAAGAAGAAAATAATTGAATCCCGTTATACAGAATTAACCACCGTCAACATATTAGGGTACAGCCTCCCAGGATTTTATATTTCTAGGCATGGGATTTTACATTTTCCCTCATTAAAAAGAAAAGAAAAGAGAAAAAGCTGTTGTAGCCTGCACTTCCCACTTAGTATACCATGTCCCAGGAGCGCTCCAGCCCTGGAGCAGCCCGTCCCATGCCCCCACCCTGTCCTGAGGGCCTGGGTCTGCACCTACCACCCATGCCAGCTGCTATGTGCCCTTGGCCGTGGGCTCTGCTGGAGGCCGCACCCTTGCCACCCTTGAGGAAGGGACTTCCTTCGGAGATTGCCGTCAGGGAGAACCCTTCGTTAGCATTGCTGGTGTCTCTGTCCGGCCTCTCCCTCTTGTATCTCCCCAGCCAGCCTGGGGCGCGATCAATGGACCAGCCAGTGTTTACTCAGAGATTACGGAGCAATTAAATTCCCAATCGATACAGTTCAGTCTTCAGACAGCTGGGCTGGGGAGCTTCGGCATCATGTGCTGGCTCCATCAGTCACTGCCTAGGCTCTGAGGCTACTCAGGAACCCGCCCACCTACGGTGGAGAGGGTAGGGCTCATTCTGGGGCTGCAGAACTGCGTTCCTCTTCCCTGGAGAAGCACCAAGAAGACTTGGCTTCCCTCAGGCTGGGGGAGGGGTGGGGTCTCTGGGGTCTCTGGGGTTTCTGCCTCAGCACACTAGGAAGGCAGTGGGACAGCAGGCAAGGCCAGGAGGAAATGATCTGGTCTCCTTAGGCGTCCAGTGGTTAGTTCCCAAAGGCCTTGGCAAGGGTCGGGATCATGCAACCTAATGCCATGCTGTGACACTTCCCATGATGCCCTAGAATGGAGCAGCTGCCAACTGTGGGATTCAGGTGGGATTCCTAGCAACTGAGGACCTCAGTCTGACCCAGGACGCAGAAAACCTGGTGGGAAGTGCCCAGCAGTGGGGGGAGGGGAGGGGCTGCTCCTTCTTATTTGGGCTGTTTGAGCAGGTTCACCTTGCTCACCAGTCTCCTGAGGATTTCTGTGGAGTTCCACAGAATCCACCTTGGCCGGGCTTTATACCTGAGGATAAGCACAAGGAAAATGGCTGAAGAATTCAGTCCTGGAGCTAGAGAAATCCGTCCGCTGACGAACCACACAGCCAGTCTCTTCACCCATCTGTGCTTTTTGTCCCACCAGCATCTTTCCCACCAGAGGCACAAAAGACAAAATAGATATCAAAATGCTTTGATAGCTTGGTAGGGGATGTCCTCCCTGACCCTCTTCCCCTAATTCTAGAGAGTATTAGGGAAGCTTTTTCTTGTTGTGATTTTTGACTTTCTATTCAGAGGGTTTTCCTCAGCTGTGATGTGAAACTCACATTTGGAGTCAAGAATTTGTCCAGGTCAATTTCCTTATGTACTGTTCCCTCCCAGTCACTCTCTAAGACCAGTCTCTCTAGGAGACCTAGGTTGTCAGCAGAGGGTGCTTGGGAAAATTCCCCGTCCACAGGCCTACACTGGGGCTGTAGAGTGTGAGCGAGGCCAGGCTTGGGTCCACCTTCAAAGAGCTGCAAGTTAAGACAGACAACTTCCTGTCAGCAGTGTGATTAAAGATGTTTAGAGAAATCCTCCTCGCTCTATTCTGTGTCCCTTACCCATGGGGGAGGCTGTGAGGGATCGAGTGCTTCCTACATGCTAGGCAGATAGGATCTTATTTAATTCCCACTGAAAGTTCTCGAAATGTTATTAGTCCCAGGTTTACAGACAAAGTGAGGATTGGAGATGATGAGTGACTTGTCCAAGGGCCACATACCCGGTGAAGGGCGAAACCAGGATTTGAACCAAGCATCTATGAGGGCTTCTGCTACCAGAATCAGAGGACACAAGAAGGGAGGTGTTTTCAGCATGGGAAGTAAAAGCTGTGTGATGGCGGAGTGACCGTCTGACTCCCACTTCCCCAGGGGGCTGCTTCGAGGGGGCTCCTCACAGAGACCCTGGTTTGTAGTTCAGGGACCGCGAAGGCTGGCCTTTCCTTGCTACCCTCCAAACGAGGCTGTTTGAGCCCTCCAGGCAGCAGGAGGTAGACACATCAGAGCAACCGAGCTGAGGAGAGAAGTGGCAGAGAGAGGATTTTTTTGGGGGGAGAAAAGCTTTAGGCTTTATTATTTTAAAAGAAAAGCTTTAGGCTTTATTATTTTAAAGAAATAAACATAACTAAAGACAATACTCCCAGAACAACAAAATGAAAGCTACCACAAGGCATGTCTGACTATCTCTGCTCAGTTGGTGCTCATTAATGCAGAGTTTTATCCAATTGGGGGAAACAGATTCTTTTTTTTGATTACCGGAAACTTCTTGTTCGAGTCTTCTGGGTATTCCTTTTCCACTCTCAGAAAGAATAACCTCTCTTTGCAGGCCGAGAGATCTTTCTCACCTCACCATCTCTTATGCTTTTTGGTTTGGTTTTGTTTTTGCCTCTGAAAAGTCATCGTTCCCCATTCATTTATCTTTCAACCAATAACATGACCATAAAAATAATTTATAATTTCAATAAGCGTTTCTGATATATGACAGAAAGGGTTTTAAGTCTGTCTCATCACACCAGAAGAGAGGAAATTATCTTCCTCTGCAGCAAGAGTGATTTAATCAGATCAGACATTCTTCACGGCTTTAATGCCTTTCACAGAGGCCTTGGAATGGCTTGAGAAAAGAGATTTTTGGAGATTTCTTTTGTGATGATGGGGGAAAAAAAACCCCAAAACGAAAAAACAGGAAAGACAGCTGTCTGTGAAGGACTGGCATATGCTGCTGTCTCCAGCAGGGAGACGTGCCAACAGGAGCAGAAAGAAAGGGGCTGTTGCTTTTGAACCCCCGGCTGTGGGGCCTCCACCCGTTATCACACGTATAGGAGACGGGGGACCAGAGTCCCAAGGTTTCACAGCTGCTTAAGTGCAGAACAGGGTCTAGAACTCAGGCTTCTTGAAGAGCTGGTGCTTTCCACCTCCAGATGTCTCTGTGCCTCAGTTTCCTTGGGTACCCCATGAAGGGGTGAACCGTCTAATCCCCAAGGCCCCTGCAGCCGTGATTTTATAAGAAGACACTCTGTCCTGGTCGGGGACAGCACAGGCTTACACACGGAGCCTCGGGAGCATTTACAAAGTGAAAGGTGGAGGGGCGGGGAGACAGCGGACCCTAAGAAGCAGATGGGAACAGCCACATCCAAACTTTGCGATAAGCAGAAATGAGAAGTGTCGGTAGAAAGGTAGAAGCTGGCAGAGATCAAGACAAGCCTATATACAGAGAGGGGCTGCAACGAGCAGTGACATGAAGCCCTGCATCCTGCTTGTCACCGTTTGGACGTGCTGCCTTGGCCACATGCCAGGCATCACCGCCCACGCGGCCTGGCGGCATCTCGGTGTGGTTCCGCGTTCTAATCGAGGCAGTGGGTTGGCAGGTTTGGAGGAACGATTAGTCTACCCTGAGGTCCTTGGATTTCAGGGGAACGGACTCAACCAGATACAAATTTATAAGAGACTGATACAGTAGTGTGAACTTATGAATTCATAATGAGAAATAGTATCAGTGAACAGGTACTACACATAATTACCAATGTATAAGGAACTTAAAAATATGAGAGTCCCTTTTCTTCTCCAAGGGTAGAGGGATGAACACTTTCGTGGATTCCCTTCTAGGTTGGAAAGGAAGAGAAAAGTGGGGAGGTAGTCAACTAGTACCCTGGGCTCAAAGATGAATTCAGGAAAATTTTAAGGAAGTTCTAGAATGTGGAGCAGGTGAGAGAACAGACACAAATCCAGGTTCAGATCCTGACCTGGCTACTTACAAACTCTGTGACCTTGGTTAAACTGCTTCAATTTTCTAATCCTCCATTACTGTTACTTACATGTAAAATGGGGTAACAAGAGCACTTGCCTCTTTCAAGGTTGAGGGGATTAAATGAGATGCTACATGGAAATATTCCTGGCACATAGGAAGCCCTCAATAAATGCTAACTATTTTAAAGCTGGATTTTTCAAGAGTAGAGAGGGAGAAATCTATCAAGATTCAGGAGTCCCAGAGAAGGGACCTAGAAACTCAAGTATGACCAGGAAAATTTTAGAAAGAATAGCCTGACTACTTTGGGGGATGAAGGCCTAATGGTAGAGCCCCTGAGATGGCAAGCAGGAGGGGACACACTACCCTGGACATTGAGCCATTCCCTTCAGAGAGAGGGTCTAGTCCCTCCTCTGGATGGCAGGTGATGGGCATGGGAAGGAGGTGGTTTTTCAGGTCTTTCTATTCAAGCCTAGCTTGGGACATATGGAGTGTTGGCTAGAAAGAGCCCAATATCTGTGAGAGAGAGAGGACTCTGAGAACTAAGGGACCAATTTCGGGGAAAGATCAAAGAAGTTAGAGGCCCCCATGAATGCCAATCTAATAGGGCCAACGGGCCCGGGGAGGAGATTTTCTAGACATCAGGGCAGGAGAGGAAATGATTTAACCCACTACCAGGCTGTCACAGTGCAGGCTAAGATGAGATTAAAAGCAGAGGCATTTTATCAGAAAATTCTTTGCCAGCTGATAGTTTAACTGCTCTTTTTTTTATTTGACAGACAGAGATCACGAGTAGGCAGAGAGGCAGGCAGAGAGAGGAAGGGAAGCAGTGTCCCTGCTGAGCAGAGAGCCTGATGCGGGGCTCAATCCCAGGACCCTGGGACCACGACCCGAGCCAAAGGCAGAGGCCTTAACCCACTGAGCACCCCAGGCACCCCTTAACTGCTCTTCTAAGAGAAGCAAACAGTTGAACCCTTTCAGGGAAAGGTTTCTGGCCTGGCACTGACCCCTGCTTTGCCCGGAGGTGTGAGTGGTCCCCCATGCTGGGATCTCCAAGGCTTCCCCCCAAAGCCAGCGTGCTCTGCATCATCCCTTCATCTTAAACACTTTTGGAGATGACGTGTGAAACCCACAGGCATGTGGGAAATCATATGGCCATTCTGTGACTGTACGCTTGCAGCAAGAAAGATTGAAGTTAGACATTAGGAAGAAATTTAAGTAGGAAGGCAAAAGATAAGGAAGGGGACTCTAGGGAAATAGGGAAATAATCATGTTCCTTAGCAGCTTGATGGATGCCCGGAGCAGTCTCTTCCACTGCTGGCCATGTGGCCATTTCCATCTCTCCTGTCCTAAGACTCCTGTGTTTGGCAAAGCACACGCCTAACTACCATATGCACCTGTTGGCCACCAGATACCCCTCCCCTCGCATGTGGCAGAACTGAGCCCGTGAGAAGCCGAGAGGATATATATCCCTGAAAATGGCTGAAGACCAAAGAAACATCCGCTCTGCTGAGGTGAGGCAGGGCTGATCTGGGTGGGACAGGAGGAGGATAGAATAAAGAGGCTTTACAGCCATGAGGTTACAGAAGAGGCAGGCACAGTCTCTTGCCCAGCCTCTGGCATGCACTGTGCTTACACATGGTGTGTGTAGGTCACCATCACAGGGCCCTTTGTGGGACCCAAGAGGATCTGGATGAGGACTTTGCTCTCCAGGGAGTAATCACTCTTGAGCCAGAAACTGGGAAAGCAGGACACGCCCAGATTAGGTGGGGAAACCTACGAGGACCCAGCATCAGTAGGTGCCGGAGGCTTTGTGGACATTGTTCCGGTAATTCTCACTGCAGAGTCATGTGGGAGGTCCCCCACCTTACACCTGAGGAAACGGGCTTGGAGACGTCAAGGTGCTGGCCAATATCACGCAGCAAGTGAGTGGCTGCATCCTAAACCAAAGGCAGTCTGTCCGGTTTCTAATCTCTCACTGTGTTCGGCTGCCTCCCAGCCCCTGTACCTCTGGTGAGCTTCTCTTGGCATCATCTCTAACTCCGGGCTTCAGAAATTATACCATACAGAAAAGAACAATACTTCTCCATTTCAAGAACTCTGGCACAAGAGCATAAAGGAAGGATAGTTCAAGTTCAAGGACGGTTATTTATTCTGAAGTCACATCCTTCCTACTTGTTCATATTCTTTTGTAATATTATAAGGAAACTGAACGATGCTTTTCTTTCTATTTTCTTATTTGAACAAAAATAGCTTGTGGGAAATCCTAAGAAAGGACAAAGCTGAGCACTGTATACACATTCCTACCTCAGTTCTCTCATAGAGAAGAAAGTGGGGCCCAGGGAGGTGAAGCAACTTGCCCAAGGCCACACAGCAAGCCGAGGCAGAGTCAACATTCAAATCCAGTCCACACTTAGGCCTGCTGCACTGCAACCCCAAATGACGCACGGGCCAACACTGCCTGTGGCCTCCTGTGCTCCCTCCTCTCAGGGACCCCAAAGGCACATGCACCCTGGGCCTGGCTCCCGGCCCACTGGTGGGCTGTTGCCTTTCTTGAGGACGCCTCTCCCAGCATCATCTGTGTGGCTCCCGACAGTCACCACAGCCCATTCGGAGATGATTACTCATCCAGACCACAAAGGGCCAGGGGGCAGCGGGGTTCCTTAAAGAACAAGTCCGTTCTCTTTCCTGAAAGTCTTCCTTGCTGAGATAATGGGTATCGCCCAGCTCCCGGGTCCCTGGGATTGTGGCCAGATCCCTGCCATTGTTTCTGTCCCGCCAGCATGGAGCTATGGGCATGGCCCCGTGGAGAGGCTTTCTGACCTGCTTGGAGTCTGCAGGATCTTGAATGTTCCTGAGCCTCCCCCTTGAGCTCCCTCTGCAGACACGGTTCCCTGCCAAGCAGTCGCCACTGCTTACGTAAACACAGGGAAGGAATCTGCCCCTGAGGAAAAGCTAGAGAGCGATAAACACAAATTCAGGACAAAGATTCCTTTGAGGAGAGAAGCAGAAATATGCGGGGTACGAAGGCTTTCCTGTGCCATTTCTCGAGCTGGGTACAAGGGAATGATTTTCTTTGGACTTTGCATATAAGTTACTCCTATCTGCATCTATAAAGTGGCTCATAAAAAAAAGAAACAATTAAATAAGACCTTGAGTTTTACTAGGCTGCAAATCTCAAGTGTTGTCTGCACCAGCTTTGCAATGACTTCAGGCTGTGTGTTCAGAGACGGTTCTAGAGGCAGTGAGAGCTTCACGGCAGGGCCAGGCGCCATGGGACTACCAGGCGTGGGAACCCTCTTCTCTTACTAACACAAACATGTGAGGAAAGGTGAGGAGATCCCAAGTGCGTTAAGGGCCACTGCGAGTTCTCTGTGCTTGGGCTAAGAGAAATGTGCATTTGTGAAGTTGTGTAGTGCGTCTTGAGGAAGGGACAGGGAGCAGGGAGGATGTCCTTAGAGCTGGATGTTGCTACCAGATCTATGTCTATCTGTGAGAAAATAAAATCCTCAAGACTATTAGGATTCCAGTGGCAATAAGATGGCATTAGTCGGTGTGGCCAGCTTGGGAGCTTGTGAGGAAGGTGTCCTGAGGAAACTTCTAGATGAGCCTTCCCTGGAGGACTGCGGGCTCTGATGTGCCCAGGTGCTGGCGTTCAGTTGTGGGGTGGGCTGAGCAGGGGAGGTTTCCACAGTAGATATCTGGGGACGGTCTGCCGGAGCTGCTCCTGTGACCAGCCTGGAGAGAGGGCCGAGCAAACGTAGGCCTGCATATGGGGCAGGTGTGAGTCCAGGGAAGGACTGTGGTTCCTCGGATGGGAAACCCCCACTGGCAAACCAAACCAGCCAACACCTTTTGGGAACAGCTGTGAGATCAAAGCCTGGTGTCTCTGAGGAGCCAATGGGAGAGAGAATAACTTATTCTCTCAAGGCCCTTGGGAGAGGGGAGGGAGAAGCATCTGTCACAGCCAATGAAGTCAGGGCAGCTTCTGCAAGGGAATGGGCCCAGAAAGTCACAGCTGCCTCGCTCCAGGGCTTTCTATTCTGAGACCTGGGCTCCAGCTTGGATAATGGAGGTCAGGGAGCCACGGGCTGGGGCAGGTGTGGGCATGGAATTGATGACGTCAGAGAAGCAAGGGGAGGCTTCTGCTGTGTCCATGGGTGTTGAGGGTCGGGGAGCCCGGGCCCAGCCACTGAGCAGGGATAGTGCAGTGAGGATCTGGGGCCCACAGAGAGGGAAGGGGGTGTGGGCAGAGGCAAGACTGGACCTTGACTCCCAGCCTTGTGCTCTTGCCACCACCCCGAGTAGCATGTTCTAGATTGCCCTTAGAATCAGCACAGAGTGACTTCGTTTGCAGCACTGACCCTCTGTTCACCCCAGCTTTCCCCAGAGGCACCTGGGACCCGGAGGACCCTTGGCTTCGCTTGCTCGGCGCCTTTATTCTGACCTTTCATTACCACCTTATTGATTCAAACACGGGAGGAAAAAGAAGTGTTTTAGTAGCAGCTGAGAAATCTTCAGACGTGAGGAGTGTTGTTAGCTTTTGTCTGCCAAATGCCCAGTTTCTTTGTTCCAGAAGTGCTTGAAGAAAGCCTGGCAGAGTTTGGGCTAATGTAGTGCAATCAGTCAGGCCTTCTGGGGTTTCTTCTTGCCTGAGGAGTCCTTCAGCCTTCCACACCCTCTGAGCAAGATGTCTAGAAATTACTGTTCCAGCCATGCACAGAGGGACAGAGGGGAAAACAGCCTCCCCCAACAGCCCCCCCCCCACCC